>CAVNYN010275542.1:0-21881 GCA_963692815.1 Nyctanthes arbor-tristis | reverse complement strand
CTAGGCTTAGTCGTTGACTCATTTCAACTTGTTGAGTTCATCAATTTTGTGCGGATTTAATGTTGAATTGATTCGGAATGGAAGTTGCGAATCCTGTTAGCTGTTAATTAGCTGAAAAACGATATGAAATGTCATAGATCAAAGAGTTTTCATGAAGGAATAAGAAAGTTTGTATTGTTAACCTCTCTTTTGCTATGTCCCTCTGTTTAATAATTATGATGCTAAGTGACTATTCTTTCTCCTTGAATATTCAACCTGAGGTCAATTACCCAAGTTGAATTTCGTTATGGGTTGAGGATAATTGGTAAATTTCTTTGCAATTGTGAACTACTTAGAACTTTCTAAATATTTGTTGAGTTGTGTATTGATTTATCTTTTAAGGGGATGTTTTGTGTTATAATGATCCAAGTTTAAATTTCCTTTGAATACATGTATATTTACTTTTATTTTTTAGCTTGTTTAGTTGGAACTTGCTTGTTTAATTTCCAATTTTAAGTTGATATGAACTTTCGACAACTCATTTAGTTCAGAGTATGTTCATTTTAGCTTGTATTATATGTAGTTATCAAGTTTCAAATTTGTCTATTGCTAGGTATTAAATTGATTTCACGAAATATGCATTTATTGATATTTTGGTATGTAGCTTACTAGCTTTCATTGTTTTCAATTTCGTAGGATCCATATGGCCAATTTGTCACCAAATTTCTGGGAAGGCCTTCGAATTTTCTTCTTTCATAGAAAATGTGTATAGATGTATTAATAGAGAGCCAAACGAAGCATCACTTAATTATGATCTTGGGCAAGAATTTCTTGTTCAAGATTGCGACTTTATATTAAGTATCAATTTTCGACTTTTATTCTGTTCAATTATTATTATTCATACTCACTAACCTATTCTACATAACAAATTTTACATGTATTTATATTAAAAATAAAACGAAATATGTACATCTCACGTACGTTACTAGTATAAGTATATAGAGGAAAATTTTTAAAAACCTCTCGCAAGTTTTTTAACAGAACTTCCCACCACATAGGGCTTGTATGGATACATGTGATGTGTATTTATGCACGCTACGTGTATTTTAAATACAAAACTTTCGGGAAGTTATAAAAATGGACTGTATATATATATATATATTTCCTTGAGACCATTTCAAGCAAAGTCAAACTTTATTAATTCTTTAATACAATTTAATTTAATTGAAATTAATTAGTTATAAACCCAATTTTGATTCGGAGATCCACGTGTCTTCATTCACTAATTTTACATATTTATATATGGGGTCATGTAAAGTAGTAGAGAAGAATGTGTCAAATACAGCGCGCGTCTTTATAATGGATGCACTTGATATCTCTGGATCATAACTTAGTATGATATCGACCAATGAAGACATTAGACTAAGAAAATAATTTTCCTTACGCAAAATTCCTCCTTACATAATTTAGATATGTATATATGTGTGTGTGGGTGTGTGTATGTATCTAATATAATCTAATCTAATCTATCTAACCATAAAAGAAATGAATTCTCCCATTTTCACTGTTCATTAGAACAGTATCTTTACGGAAATGCCCTCAATTTTTGTCTACCAATTTCTAACGTCCTCTTTTGTGACGTACGACTTCATCCAGCTGCAAGAACTTCTGGGACGAAAAGAGCTCGTGTCTGTACTATCGGCCGACCAGTGAAATAGTAAACAGAATTCGTGTGTCGTTTTCTAACTCGCTCCAGCAGGTAATTTCTTCGATGGACCCTTTGCTTTGTCTTTTTTCTGCCATTTCAAGTGATAGTTAACAAATTAGGTTAGGATTACACTGATAGATGAAGTTTTTGATAATCTATCTACATTTATTTCTCTAAAGACAAATCAAAATTCGTTGTATTATGGCCTGGATTTTTGGAATTTGATGCACACAACTTATTTGATACTTTGTTTAAATGGCAGTAACTCTCAATCTTAATTGTTTTTCTTGCGTAAATTTTTTTTTTTTTTTGGGAGAGGAAATCATAAATTTCAGAATTTATTTGCAGGACTTTGCTTAATAAAGACATGTAATTGTGCATATTGATACCATACGAAAGATTTTTGAAATTATGCTCTTTGGTTGTCAGTTTTGTTGATCGGCTATGAGTCATCTTTTAATTGTGTATTATGGCTCATTCCTAGCTGGAAGGCTGTTTAGTTCACCGACTAACTTTATCAAGTTCATTGAAGTGTTTGCCATTGATATCATGTATTTTTTAATCTCATTTGTTTTAAGCTATTGACGTCGTCAATGGAAAGTTACAATTTTTGTAGCAATATCACCTTAAAATAGCAGTGGAATTTCTAGGTTAGATATGAGAGAAAGAATTACACTGTAGAGCTGATTTCTTTGATAGCGACCCTTTATCATTGGATTCTACGAATTTCCTGATTGGGTTAATTATATAATAATTAGGCAAATTGACCCAATATAATCACTAGCAGATTTTTGCCACAATCGCCAGTTCCAATGTCCAAATCTCTAAATATATGCTCATAGCTTGAAAAAATTCCAGTAATCAAACACACACGATCTTGTTAAATGCATTTGTAAACTGCTGTGTTTGTTAGTTATCATCATTATCTATCATCTAAAGCATGGTTACTTAATATTATTTGGTTTACAGGTGTGCTATGTTATCACCAATGGTTGATGATAGACTTGAAATTTTGTATAAATGCTTACTTATTGGATACAATATGACAGGTAAAACCATCGGTAAAAACAAGCCTTGCTTCAGGCTCTGGAGTTGTTATGAAGTACCTGCAGCAGAGGTATTTGTCATGATATATAACTTTCCATTGTTTTTTTAACCCAACGTTTGTTTTGATATAAATAAGTGGGTATGTGTGTTTTGTAATACAGTACCCTACAAAAGTACTTGAATGAACAAGGCTTCCATATCGTGGGGTATGGACGCACAACATGCATAGTAAATTCTGGGAAAATAGATGAATCAGTTGCTACTGCTATATCAACGAATGGTATGTATAATCTTCTTCTTTCTTCTTTGATTTCTAGAATTCTAAATTTTCACCGGATTTTCATATGTAACTTTAATTTTGTTCTGAACTCTGGCTTCTGATGCTATTTTGTGGTGTTTCAGCCATTTCGAACTTGAATTGTTTATTATGTGGTCAGCTTACTTCTGGAGTCCTGGTTGCATGAAGTTAATTTCTTTCTCCGATTTTAAGTTTTTAATTGAAATTCTGTTTGATGGCAATGCAAATTTAAATGCTGATTCTACATTGCTATTCTTCCATGCAACATCAGCCATGATTATATTTCACTGAGTTTTGTTTATGATGCTAATTACTTGAATGTATATATTATGGGAGAGAAGCCCTCTGTAAGATATTGTGGCATGGAGCGAGGTTTTAACTACATGTGAACCTTCTGCTTGAATTAATGAAGTGAAGCTGTTTCTGATTTAGTATCATATACATATGGTGCGTCTGAGGCAATTGAAAAACTTCGCTCCATGATATGTCAAGATCTTGTTCTTTTCTTCTCTCATAGATATGGTTAACTTCGATAGTGTTTTACTTGACTAAATCTAGAAGTGGCACTGTCAGTGCTAATCTTTGTTTGTGTATATCTATCATTTTTGTAACATGAATACTTTGAGGGTCGTGTTCATTTCATTTGATTTTATACTTGTGGCTCATTTTTACTTAACAAATTATATGAAATTATACTAAACTGTCTATGCGAATTTTAGCAAAAAATGAAACTATATATATATATATATATATTTCTTTTTGTTGAAAGGGAATATAAGGGATGGGTATGTATAGTTCGAACTCGGGACTTCCGGTACGAAATGCAAGCATCGTACAACTGTATCACAATTCGAAACACAATTCATAGTTATATTTTGTTAATGCGAGGCAATTTTTTGTTTTAAAAAAATAAAAAAAATAAAAAAAAAGGAAAAGAAGAGAAGAAGAAGAAAAATAAGATTTTAACAAAACTTTCTACCATATGTGGCGTGTATTGATACGTGCCACGAGTATTTAAATTATATATGGTGTGTATAAAATATACATGATGTGTATACATCCACGCCAGAGAGGTGGGAACCTACCTCCCAATTTTTTTTTTAACTGATTTTAGAGGTTTTTAATTGATAGTAAAATTAAAATCTACGGTGTCTTTAAAAATAAATAAAATCTAGAGTTTTTAATACAATTAACCCGATCATGTATGAGATGACTAGTCTTTCCATAGAATCTATGATGTCCAATATGGTAACTACTTATTGGACACATTGGGATGAATGAGCCTGATATACTACTCAATGGGGAGTTGACAATGATGTCTAATAGACATCATAGAATGTGTAACAAGATGGCATTGACAAAAACGACCAATCAAGAGATTAAACAAAGTGATAGTCCCTAATTATCTCTTGTCAATTGTCATCGTAAGAGAGTAAGAGAGCGGAAAAGGGGAAAAAGAGAAGAAAGAAAAAAGAGGAAAATGAAAATTGAATAAAAAAAAAAAAATCCCGCTTCCAGGGATTGAACCCGGAGAAGCCCCTCAGTGCGACCGCGGAACTTTGCAGATATTCTTGCATCCAAAAATACTTATTGTATACCTGATGATAGTAGTGTTGCTCGGAATGATTTTTTCTTTAGTTGATTTCTCTTTTAAATTGCATAATTGTCTAGATTATATATCAACAAAAATGTTAATTGAGCAATTCCATTTTAGAATTTGACAACTATTATTATTTCATTTGTTCACGATTCATCAATTAAATTGATCTAATCTAATTTCAAATCTTCCGTTAAAATCCAATATAGTCAAAAATCAAAATTAAAGACCAATCTTTTCTTCCAAATAACCAAGCTCTAAATAGACGTTAAATAAAATTTATAATGATAACGCAATTAAAACGAAGTTCACGACTTCAGTCAACTTGTTCACCCACCATAATATGGCAGGTGACATGGCAGCTGAGTGGGAATCCCAAAGATAAAAAAATAAAAAAAATAAAAAACGGAGTTCAAATTCAGCATTTTGATGAAGTCGCATAACCCAGCCCCCCAAATCAGAACCCACCGTTCCTCCCCTCTCTGGCTCTCTCTCCACCGTTCTCCGGCGAACGCAGACAACCGGACGCCGCCTGAGAACCCACCGGTGGCTCCGAAAAATATCCCTCTCTCCCGCTCTCTCTCTCTTTCTCTCTCTCTCTCTCTCTCTCTCCACCAAGTGCCCACACACTTTCTCATTCCCTTTCTGCCACACGAATCCAATCTGGGCAAAGAGACACATCTAGCATCATATTTGACTACATTATATTGCTGTTAAGACTATCACATAAAGAAATTGAAAGCTAAAAATCACGAAAATTTGATATAAAGATTTTCATATTCACCATAAATAGTCGGATCCAAGATTCAAGGCCAGTGTTGAAATGTAAAAAGGGCCCCCACCCCCAAATTTAAGTGTAGGTATTTTTTTAATATAATAAAACAGCAATCTTGAAGGAAGATGGTAATCTATCAAGGGATTTGAGCGCTTCAATATCAAAATTTAACAAAACAGCAGCTTTATTCGATATATCAAAGTACTCATCCTCTGTTCTGCCGCAATCGGGTCGCGCTCGAGAGGGAAATCGGCCGGCAGAGGCGACTGGACACGCGTTTGGCAGAGATAGAGAGAGCAAGAGGGAGGGGATTTTTGGGTCACGTCTTTGGGCTCTCACGCGGCGGCCGGTCGTCTGCTTCAATTTCCGTTCGCCGGTCGGAACTTCTAAGTCGCCGGAAAGGGGGAGGACAGAGTGAGAGACAGAGAGAGGGGAATGGTGGGGTAAGGTGGTTTTTATTTGGGGGACTCCCTTACGCGACTTCATGGAGTGGAAAGCTGAAGTTTGAATTTTTTTTTTTTTAATCCAACTCATCCACCATGTCACCCGCCACATAAGAATATGGTGGTGTAATCCTACCATAATATGGTAGGTGAACAAAATTGCAACTTCAGTTACTAAATAATTAAAAGAATAAAAAGTCAATACCTTGTCCAAAAAAGAAAGAAAAAAAGTTAATAATTTCCAACGTACATAAATATGACTTTCACGGATTTATTACACTTCTCAAATCAAACTGCACGCGCACCATTGAAACCTAGAAAGAGAAATTTGAATACCTTTTGGAAAAATCTAACTAAGTGTTTGGCAACTGCATGAAATTATAATCTGAATTATAATTTGTGACGTGGCAAGTTGTTTTTGTACAAAGTAAACAATTGCGGTTTGACTTTTACTTTTTAACTTTTTGAAAAAAGTGAGACCAGTTAAATGATACCGTGTGACGGATTATAATTCAGATTATAATCTCTTTTAGTTGCCAAACACTCTGTAAGTCTCAGCTAAGGATGTAAAGAAAAAAGGTAACAAACTGAAGTCGAAGTTTGAATATCAAACTTCGCCATTCCTTATACTTTCTCACTCATTCCTACATTTAAGCACATGTAGATTCAATGATTTATCTCGACATTTTTTTATGCCTTACACTTTTCAAAAAATTTGGTTAAAATACATGTTATTAATTTTTGAATTCTTGCATAAATATTTGTTGAAATTAAAAATCTATAAATTGATGTCATATGTCTTATCATCATGGCAAAAATGCGACAAATAGTAATCCACACAGCATTTGTCATTTCTCAAACGTGTGTCAATTAGATTTAAAGATTTGCAATTTTTTTAATTTATTTTTGATGAAGGGTAATTTTCACTTTACTTTCCTGTACTTTTAACTTTGACACAATTCTGTCTTCATTTTTTAATTTTTTTCCTCTCTTATCCTTATTCTTTCATTTATTCACATTGTACGTCTTTTCTGTCTATTTTGCTGTTAATTAACGTTTAAAGGCACCAAAGTGAAGGGCAAGTTGAGAATAAACTTAAAAAAAAAAAAAAAAAGAAAACTTCCTTCTTCCTTCTCTTGACAAAAGCTTAAAAACTGAAAAAGGTAAGAAGACTTCTAGAACACTCGTAAATGCCCGTTAAGCCCTAAACTCATATATGAATAACCCCATAACATTAAAGTGAAGGTTGCCGGTCAATAGAACTTGAGAACTCAATGCAAAAGGACTACCATTATTGTGTGAAAATGCCTATTCTATTTTGTGGAGGAGGAGAGTCATCGAACTCGTTTATGGTGTTATTATTAAATTATTAAAAAAAAAAGGCAACATTGGAGTCGTCTTCTTATAAAACATTGGTTAGTATCAATAAGTTTTCTCCTACTAATTGCTTCTTGTTATAGAATTTGATGGCATATAACTGAACAATTTTTGCATATGGGTATGAATGTAAACTCATGTTTGGGTTGATTTATTTTGTGCTATATTCAAATGTTTCCCTTGTAATTCACAACTATTAGGTTGAGTTCCTTTTACTCATTGTAGTTTAGTCAATTCTTTTTGTTTTAGAATTGTGACGTTGATGCGGTAATGTGTTTGTTTACATTTCAAAATTATGCCCTAATCTTTTGCTTTCATTCATGGGCTTTTTTTTTTTTTTTAAACCAACTATTCATTGATCAATATCAAATTACAATGAGTGGTGAAGGTTATAGCACCTGATGTTGGTTCACATACATTACCTAGCATACATATTATTGTTCCTACCAATGGCTTGAACTTCAAATGCCCCGAACCTCTGAAATAAAGACGTGACAGTCTAGTGCTTAGTTTCAGACTCTTGGAGGAGGCGAGCAACATTACTAGCATCTGACTAGATCACCATCTTCTTCACCCCGCGCTCCAAGGCCAATTGTACCCCTTGAAGCATTGCCAGACATTCGCCATAATAATGGGGTAGAGAAAATACCTTGAATCACATTTGAAACAGCCTGCCACCATGTGTCCTTTCTCAGGCTGACAGCCCCCAACCCAACTATGTTCCTTCCCTTTTCACAAGTGCATCCACATTAATTTCTATTGAAAAATAGGAATTTTGGACATAACTTTGAGGGCTATCTAATTCCTAATTTTGAGATATGAATTCGGATTTGTGTTCTTCTCATCGAGAGTTTCGAAATCATATATTTATTTGCCCAAAATAATGCTTAGGTTAACGAGAAATTGAGTTTCAAAATATGTCATAAGAAATGAGTTTAAGTGTTGGAGATATTGTATTCCAATGACTTATTTAAATATGTAAACATATTTGTAATGTGTGAATTGTGCAGTTGAGAGGCTCTCTATTGCTTGCGCGCAGAAGGTACAAATCATGGATTAGAAATACACTTCGAACCATTGAACTTGTGTGCGAGCATGACCTGCGTACACAAATGCGGGACCGAAGTCTGGCCTTTTGAAACACACGATTTCTCCACATTTTCCTTCCTTATACCTCTATCTTGTGAAACTCCTCGCCTATGTAGGAACTTCGCAGCACTACTCCAGCTTGTTCCTTCAGGTTTCGACCGTTGTGTCCTGAGAAACAGACATCCAATGTGTTGGGGATGAATCTGTTTTAAGGACACTGCGTTTAACATAAGCCTCGGTTCTTTGTTTCTTATTCTACCCTGCTTTCCTGTTGCTTCTAACTTATGTTGCAGGTTTTTCTAACAATTTCATCCAAGTGACACTCCGTGGCTGCCATTAATTCCCATTATCACCTTGCATATGTGATTTCGTCTTCCAATCTTCCTTGTAACATGAATCCTCCTATATTCCTTTAAGAAATCCATGGCCACTTGATGAAACTGCTTAGTCTCTGAGTCTTCCCTTTCAAACACAAAAAGATTTTGAACACACTAGCACCTCCATAAAGAGATCAACATCCATAAGAACAGATCCTTTCAACGATTCTTCCAAGCAAATAAAATAAACTTACTCAAGTAACCACCTCAAAATCTGCGAACTAGCTCCCCAAACTCTCCATCTCACACGATTTGCTTAATTCTTTTGCATCCAGTCGGAGCATGGAAAGCAAATTCAACCCGTGAACCAGATATCATGGAGCTAGGATTGTCAGTCATCTTCCTCATCCAAAGAAGCTCTCTTGTCGGCAAGATATTAACAAAAATTTTCCAAACAAAGAATTGAATCTTGTGTTAGAGGTTTATATATCAATATAATGTGAATTGTAAATACTTAATAAAAAGAAATAAAGATTGATTGGGTTGGATTCTATTATTTTATATATATATATATATATATATATTTTCTTGGGCCTTGGTCTTTGGGTCTTGTTGACTTAAAACATATATTTCTTTTTATTTTATTTCCTTTTATATATCATGGTTATATGGAAATTCAGATTTTCAATTATTTCGGTTGAACTCAAGGGTTGTGTCTGATCAACAAATTCTATTTGAATAGTTGTCTGAATTGAGACGATACTAATTGACATTTTGAGTCAATAAAAGGGAACCAAATCAACAGTATTATTCATTCAATTTTTGCATTATTCCTTCTTGTCATTCATCACCTTGAGAGAAAACAATACACTTTAAGGTTCGCAAGGGCCTGGATTTGAAGCGCTCGATTTCTAGGTTACAGATTGTTGAATTTTAATAGTAAAACGGGGGCGCAATTTTTCTATAGGATATAGTTTATCTAGCCTCAATCTTATATTCGAGTCAGTGATTCTGTTTTATTTTAAATTTTATTATTTTCTTTAACTCTTTCTGTAGAAATTTATCTTTGCATTCACATATTGTTTCTAACATCTTGCTCGGGTTCTCCAAGTACCACAATGTTTTCCACCATTTATCCATTTCTGCTCCATTAGCCGAAGATGAACCTGCCCTCAATTGCAGCCCCAATCATCACGTGGCCAATTTGCATTTAAGGTGGAATTAAGTATGCACATGCCAAATATACATAAAAGAAATTGCAGCACATTAAGGAATGAGGTTTTCTAATAGTTTATTTGCAATTCTCCCTTAACAGTTAGTTAACGGGAAAATAGAGGGAAGTGATCTAACGGGTAAATAAACGAAAGAATGTGGACAAGAAAGAGAAAATAAAGAATGGTGATGAAACTGTGTTAAAGCTGAAAGTATGGGATGTAAATAGAAAAATACCCTATTGGCAAAGTCAGCATTGGAAGCCGCAAACACGGCCTAAACCCGCAACCCGACCCAAACAGTTACAAAAAATTGAAAAGCAACTTGAACCAAAAAAGCCTGCAAACCCGACCAAACTCGCAGTAGCCACCTGAACTGAACCAAACTCTGGTCAATTTTGGGCAGAAATTTCCAAACCGAACTGGTCTGGTCGGCTTCGAGTTGGGCCTTAAATCGACCCGACCCGCCCAATGCCCAGCATGGCGAATTGATGACAATTCTGGGCCCAATTCGTTGCATATAAAATTGCGAACGCAGTCTTCGCGCAGGGAGGGTTAAAACTGCTGGCACACGAGAAATAGGGTTTGGGCACTTAGATGATTGATTGGATCGACCGTCGACGCTCGGTAAAGAGAACGTGTTAGCAGAAAATGATATACGACGTGAATTCTCCTCTCTTCCGATCCTTTCTTAGTCAGAAGGGTGGTTCCTCTGATAAGAGGTATTATTCACTGCGTTTCTCGTTTTCTATATTTCTTATTTCTGTTTCATGTGTGTCTGTTTGGAGATTCTATGAATACAATTTTTTGAAGTTTTTGTGCGTCTATTGAGGCCCATCAAGGTATCTGGAACTTATTGTGTACCTGTTAGTAATAATCAAGGTCTATGTGTATCTGTTTGTGAATCAATCAACAAAGGATTATTGTCATCACCAGTGGAATATTTATGAAATCCTTCTTAGGTAGGATAGAAAGTGAAGAATTAAATGAACGGTTGGCAATAGTATCGTAGAATAGGGGAGTTTACAGAAGATTTGATTGGTCTATTTTTAGAATTGAGGAGAGAATAAATAGAAAGACTGCAAGTGAAGGAATATACTAGAGGGCGTGTTAGAAATACTTCATTTTTTTTTCTGTCTTGCAACGTAAGAAATTTAAAATGCCATTGAACATAGAATTTCTCTAAGACACAATCCCATTGTAGATGCTCTAATCGGGCGTCTTCATTTCATATTTTATTGGAGTTTTGATGATTTGAGGATTCTTAGGGAATTTATGGATCTGAATAGAATTCTATAATATTAATTTAACAGATTCATTAAGATTTTAATGGACTTATTGAATTTTAATGGGTTTCATTGGATTCTAATGAATTTTTTTTTTATCACTAAAAATAGATAAACATAGATGTGAGAGCTATAGAACCTACTTCTACTATTGTAATAAAATAAATTTATCAAAATATTTTTGATTGTACTAGTATAGTGATAATTTTTCATTTTGGATGTTAAGCTATATATTTTACACAAATTGAATCTGATATGATCACAAAAAAAAAAAAAAAAGAGGAGAATACTACGGGGTGTTGTTCGTTTGGATTAGAGTATAATTTATGAAATTGTTTAGAACTTAATGATAATGTCTCATTTCGAATTGACCTATACTTTGGACAAGTTGAGTTTGATATGATTATTTAAAATTAAAAATTAAGGTGTTGAAGGAAAGAAATGGGGTTCGTTTAATTTGGAATTTAATGGATTATAAACTGTCAAGTGTATTTTTTAACTTAAGAATTCATAAAAATCCACATGAATCCGACATTTAATGAAATCCATAAGGGATCGAGGAAATTGTGTTTTTATGGAATTCATTAAAATCTAAATAGGAAGATGGCAAAATGTAATGGAATCCATTAGAGTCTTAATTGTGCAGAAACAAAATTATATGAAGCCCTAAAATCTGTTGAAATCCCAGTTGTAAAAACACCCCTTTAGTTCGCCTACAGTGAGAATTATGGTTTGTATTGGTTAAGGTAGTTGCAGGATGTTGATATGCCGTGCAGGAACTAATGTTCTTATTTTCTTCTTAGCTAGAGAGTCTCTGAAATGTGTATGCTATTAAATGAATCAAGCATTTTCTCTTTTTTTTACCCCCCCCCCCAGGAGGCCGCGCGTGTTATTGATTTTTACTTGGTTGCTATGATTTTGTGCTGCAACATGAAAATTAATTTTGTAGAGACAGCTCGTATGGATATAATACAACTGAAGCTCTGGATGGGGGATTTCTTGGCATCTCTGTCCTGTCTTTCTTTTCTTATTATCAAATCCTTTTTGGATATAACATGTTCAAAAAAGTTCGTCAGGGCTTGCCTTTATTTTTCCTTTCTAATTTTATAAATAGTTCTTTCTACCAGAGTTGTTAGCAATGGTTGTCTCTCTTTAGACGTGATATAAGCGTGAACTCCACCTCTTTGCCTTTGTATTTGGTTGCTGGAAGTGTTGCTTGGCTCATTTTCTAGTTGTGAGACACTACCATTCTACCATTTAGTTGCAAAATTTGATGTTCCATTGTAGTCATGATTTTTGGTTATTTTTTGTTTTAAGAAGTTGTGAGGTAATAATTCCTGGTAACAGGAGTCGCTGTTGATTTAATTATGTGATCTATCATTGTTTGATATATTATGTGTTTAATTTCCTTATGCTAATATTTCTCATTATCTATCTGAGAATTTTTACATTAAAATCAGATATTTCGAAACAAGTGGTTTGTGTATTCATTTTTCCAGTCCCTGTAAGTTAGAGAAAAAGTTATCTAAGATGCCTATTTGCCCCCTGAAATTCGTTGAAAAGGAAAAATTGTCTCTTGATGCAATTAATGTTTTTATTGTTTCCCATACGTCCTTTCTATATTTGCTTGTGGTTCCAGGAAAACTGAAGAGCAGAAACCAAGGGAACAGAAGCCAAAAGCAAACGAAAACAAACCTGTTATGACAGAGTGATGGCTCCGTGTTGTAAGCTTTAAATCTGGTTGTGGCTACTATGGCGATGCATTTATAAATGTCTCCGGGTTTTGACTTGTTGCCATATGTTTGTCAAACATCGTTGATGAAACTGATGTACTTAAATATTTAGATTTAAAATATATTGCATCTTCTCTCTTATATCGATATTAAATTTCTGAAGTTTGTTCTAGATTCTATCTGCCTATCTGCATAAGTTAAAAATACCGATGAAAGGTAAACGTCATGAAAAGATGAGACTTCCCGGTAACAAGAACCTTTGGTTCTAATCATGCTTAATTTTCTTTACTAATTATTACTTTACAAAATTGTTCCAGTTGTACAGGTGTCATATTGGTTAGTTATCCCATGATCATGCATGTGATCATATAAAGTAGTGAACTAAACATGCAACAAATTTGATGTTAAAAAATGGTATGTAGAGACAAATTGCTAAGAAGTTCTTTATTATTTATAATAATGACAATCATGTGGTCCACTAGAATGTACGTTGTTTTCGTTGACCTATACAGGTCATTAGCAAACATCATACATCTATCTTTATATGAAAGATGATTCTTCTAGGTTTTTCATCTACATTGGATAAATACATGAAAATGTTCAAACACTTATGTCTATGGCATAAGATTGATGATGTGATATAATACTAGTCATTGATGTAATGATTTGAGGAGGATGCGGTAATATATGCTATACAAGCCGGGGTGACCACGTCGTGACTTTTAACTTCTCTTTTTTTTACTTGATTAGAACATATCCTTGGTCTTCAAAACCAATGAGTTAAGACTTTTCTTTTGTTTATTTGACTTTAACATTTCCTTGGTCTTCAACCCATGTGTTGGTTTCGATTAGGGCTTTTTATACATTTTTTATTTCACACCAATTCACGTAAATTGCAATTTTTTTTTTTACTTCAATGTGGATGCATTTCATACCCTAAAGTATAAATGACCAATTTCTTAAGTACTAAAGAGAGCAAATGTGCTCTTCCGATCTCAGGAAAAAAAAATGGAGGAAATTAATTTTGAAGAGACCACCCATGGCATTATGAATTTGTCTATGTTTATATCAGTGAATATTATTTACCTCGCTCACTTTTAATGATACAACACTAGGAATTCATATTTTAAACACTTTTCACTAGATCGGAAGAGCGTTATAGTGCACCATTAATAGTGCATGCTTTTTTCAATTACCATCCGCATTTGGTCACCCTATGCCACTAGTCTCGTAACAATTTATTTATTTATAAAAGCTAACTTGGTTGTTAGACTACTAGTTGTAAAACACACTGTATATTTTTATATTATTAACATATATCTCAATGCATATAAGATCATCTCTGATATTGTTGATCAAACGAGTCAGATTTAGGGGCAGCCAGCAGGTCAGATTGGGTTTTGTCCCATTTAGCGATCCACTTGTTATTGTTCAAACTTTTGATTTAGTCTACAAATATTTTAATTTAAACCAGACAAATCGCGGTTGACTGAACCCTACCCTCCATACAAACGGTGCGTGTTGCCCTGAACCACCAACTCGGAGGCCAAGACTCACTAAGTTGAGAGAGTCTTCAGACTCTAGATTCAGCTTGCTTCAAAATTTATACCTGCTAACCATTTGGTAAGCCATACCCAGCCAATGGTGGTTGGGCCATGGAAAAAAGTTACCAAAGGTAAATATCATTTCTTGTCATGGTTAGCTAGCATACATTTGTCATTCCCTTTATTCACGCCGCAATCACTTCTTCAATCACACATTTCTCTCCCTTAACAAAAGCTCTTCTCCACCATTTCTTCTATTTTAATTCCTTAATTACCTCTACATGAACAAACATACACACATGAAACAACTGAAAATGTCTGAGTTGTGCATCTCAAGCTCTTCCGATCTCCCATCTTTTGATCCATGACTCTGTTTTATACTTCCCATTTCTCATTTTCTTCTTGCCTATCTTTCTTAAAGGAGCCCTTGCCCTTTTATCTCCTCTTCTCCTCGCCCTCTTTGCCGGCCTCGTCCACCACATTCTCTCATCCGAGCTCTCTCAACGCAAAGAAAGATTACGATCCCCCAAGATTGATCCCTTCTTGGAGACGTCTATGATCGAATCACAAGAAATAATATCCCCATCTGCAGTAAAATCTGATTTGGAAACTCTTGAGGATTCTTCTAGTTCCAGCAAAGAAGAGAATTCAGTTCATATTTGTGTGATGGAAGAGAAAAGAAGAGAGCATTTCAAGGGAGCAGATAATGGATTAATCAGTTCAAAAGTTGGATATGTGAAGAAGAAGGAAAAGGAGTGGAAAAGAACACTGGCTTGCAAGTTATTTGAAGAGAGACACAATGTGGATGCTGCTGATGGGATGGATTCACTGTGGGAGACCTATGAAAGGGAATATTCAACCCATAAGCCAAAGGCGAAGCCAATACAACAAACCGCGACAAAAAAGAAGAAGAAAAGTGAAAAGAAATCTTACAAGGGAGAAGAAGACATTCATGGGCAGTTGTGTTGCTTACAAGCACTGAATTTGTCTGCAAGGAAAGTGAATATGAGTGTGGGAAGAAGAAATCTTGTTAGAATTTCAAAGGCCATTAAAAGAATTGGATGGTTACAGCATGTGAGCAGCAATAAGGTGCACAATAATGGAGATAGATACTAAGACCAGAGCCATGGTAAACTTTGTATTTTTTTTTTTTTTTTTTTTGTAATGATGTAATTTTCACTTGTTTGTAGCATATGTGCACTACCATTTGCATGTTTAGAATGCTCTTAAATCTAAGTAAACACAATATATGAAATTTGATCGTATGCTTGAATAGAAAGTTCTTATCTACTTCGTTTGTAAATTTGTTAGTATTGTCGAGTTTCTTTCTTGAGAAATTTCGTTTGAGTATAGAAGAAAAAATAATCACAACTAATAAGAATCAAGAAGTTTAAGGAAAATGAACTAATCCCACTTTCTAAATGGACCAATTAAAAAAGTAACTTATCCCCAGTACAACAATGCTGACCTCCATGTTAGTACCATAACCGGACTCACTTTTTAATCATGATGATCACTAAAAAGTCTTGATTCTTAAGTTCATCAATTAGTTATATTTCATTTCACTGATCAATGAATTGGGATATATCCAATTGAGATGATTACATGAACAAGTTCGTACACATGTATGGAGAATAGAGTTTACAGGGATTCAAAAGAATTTGCAAAATTGAAGACGAATGTTTGAGTATAATACTATAGAGTTATCTTACCTGTAACATTTGACGTCGTCTTATTTTCTTATATGACTTTTAAATTAATGATAATAAAGATCATATTAGACATGCGTTCCTAAATTAAATTTTTGTTGAGCTTTTGTAAATAAGTAGAATTATTGAATACTATATATGTTCAAGTTGAAATGGAACAAACAATCTTACTGACTTTGGTCCATTTGAGGAGAAAGAGAAACCAGAAAAAGAAAAAAAGAAAAAGAGTTGATCTCATTGTTTAGCTAGAAATTCCTGTTTTTATCCCCCATTGTTTACTTGGAATGAGCCTCCCATCTTTTATAGAGGCTAGCCTGATGTATGATGTTTTCAGTGTTCAGTGATGATATAAAAGTTTCTGTTTCAAAGAGGAAAAAAAGGGGTTGGTCTCATAATTTTATCTATATTCTTTTAGTTTTTATTTTCTTTAATTATTTTTCTCTCTCTTTTACACCACTGTTCACACTTTTTTCCTCGTGTCCCGTGTAAAGAACCAAAATACTCTTTTCATCCCCACCCCTTCCACTAATATTTTATTACTACGCACGGGATTTATAAAAATGCCATTTTTTATAGAAAAGATTATTCATGTATAAAATTCATGCGCGCACAATTGCATATATCACATAAGAAAAGTTATTAGAAATGACAAACAAATCTATAAAACAGCCAAGATATATAAGTAGAAAGGTAACCTCAGTGAAATTGAAAGAATAACATGCAATTAGCAATTTAGTTCGAGTAAAAATTTATCCTACATTACGAAATTCTTTAAATACTACATTAGCTGTAGACTTTCTCTCATATTCGATGTCACCACATATCACTATCTTCAATCCCCTACGATTTGTCACCCTTGAAACTGCTACATAGAGTTGGTCATGACTAAAGACTGGTCTTTTTAACAATAAGACCAACATTTGTAAGAGATTGACCTTGACTTTTATTTATTGTCATTGCATAAGAAATAATGATAGGAACTGTCTTCACTGAAATTTGAAAGGCAATCTTGTGTCAGACGGTGTTAACGTCATCCGTGGGATAAAACTTTATGACCTGCATTATTCCCAAAAAGAATCTTTGCCTCGAGCACATGCTTTCTCAATCTTGTAATAACCAATCTAGTTCCACTACAAAGTACGAGAGAATGGTCTATGTTTCTCAACAACATTATCGGTGCTCTAATCTTCAATTTCAATTCATGATTACGTGTGCTCTTCCGATCATCTTATACCATTTAAAAATTTAGGTGTGTGTACACCATCCAAGAAATCAGCACCATCATCTGATTTACAACATGAGTCAGAACTTAAATACAATACTCCTTCAGCCTCATTCAATGATAATACATAGTTATTCACAGACTCAACCACATTCAACGTTGGCGCCAAAATTGCCCTACCCTATAGAAAACTTGCATCATCATCACCGGATGACAACATAGGATATGTGCTATGTACAATTGCAGCAACAGGATCATCCGACGGATCAAGCAAAAGGTCATCGGGGATTTCAATGGTCGCATGTCCATCGTTTTGACCTCCAATAGTTCCATCACCTATACTCATAATCCATTCTGAAAAAAGCTTCAACTCCGTCGACTCATCACTGGTTCCAAGATTTTGAAGACGCATATTCTTAGTTAATGTTAGAACCTTACAATGACTCCATAAATATGATGAGTTGATAGTCGCTCCCACAATATCCGGTCGACTACCTTTTGGAATAACAGGCAAAATCTGCCTAAAGTCTCCACCAAATACAATGATCGCCCTCTAAATGGCAATTCTGAACTTAGTGGATTTTCAGATTTTAAAATGTCCTGTAGGGTCTTATCAAGTGCCTCGAAGCATAATTTATTCATCATCGCTGCTTCATCCCATATTATTAGCTTGCTTATACTAATCAATTATGTAAGTGGACAGCCCGGCTTTATGTTGCATGTGGAGTCTTCATTTGGATTCAACGGTATTACAAATCTTGAATGCGCAGTTCTACCTCCTGGCAATAAGAGAGATGCTAAACCACTCGATGCAACATTGAACACAATTTTTCCTCTCGACCTAATGCTGTAGACAAAGTTTTCCACACGAATGTCTTTCCAATACCCCCACAACCGTATAAAAAGAATACTCCACCATTACCAGAGTCAACTGCATTCATGATTGTATCATAGACATTACGCTACTCATCCGTCAAACTTGATACCATAGTCCTGTGTTCAACTGTAAGAGCATCTTTATCATAGTGCAATTCATCCTCTATAAGTCTATTGCCACTATCTTCAAAAAATCTTGAATTTGGAAATGGCATTGGATGAAAATCATGCAAACTTTTTCCACTACGCCTCAATATCTTCTCAATCTCCACAAGTGCGTAGCTTTTAATTTCATCATCAGATAACTGCAATTCTATATTAAAAAATAAAAATAAAAAAAAGGATCAGCACATTTAAATAATAAAAGTTGTATTATATATACCAAGAAAATGCTTGTAATGCATGAACATATAAATACACAATACCTCTATCCATTAATGCATTCCTCTGGCGATAGAACACATCATCTGAAAGATAGGTCCAACACTTTTCCCAAACAACCTCAGCACATGACAAAGAGTTTGACATCAATAACGTTGCAAAAAGGGTTCTCAGACTTTGTGCCGAACTCCACTCACTTGCCTCGACAATGCCATCAATATACTCTTTGTCATCATCTAGTAAACTGAGTGCATAACATGCGTCTTTGAAAGAAGCATACTCGACACCGTTTACACATTTCAACTCATCATAGCTCCTTGCTCCTTTTTGTATATTGAGAAGACATCTCAAGTAATATGCTTCTCCAGATCCTGGCGAAACAAAGCATAGTCTACCAATGCAAATTCCACGTTTCTGAGGATGCCACTCTCTTGAATCTCTATCCCAAACAAATTTTGTAGGGAATTCAGAATAAGTCAATGACCTGGTCTCTTCATATTTTTTATTAGCCTCCATCCACTTAAGAAATTGGGTCTAACCAATAGAAGGACGATCTAATATATCTTCTATGCTATCAGCTTCTGAGAATGTAACACTTTGTTCGTCTGGAAGATGGAAATTCAGTCGTTCAACTGCAAGATATCTGTACTGTATATCATACCCAAACAATCTCCAAGCTACTTCACAAGAAGATATGTAACGACAATCACAGTACATTTTGATCTCGTCAACCACCTTATCTGAAGCATTAACATTAGATGTTTGATAAAAAGCTA
Source organism: Nyctanthes arbor-tristis (assembly GCA_963692815.1). NCBI lineage: Eukaryota > Viridiplantae > Streptophyta > Magnoliopsida > Lamiales > Oleaceae > Nyctanthes > Nyctanthes arbor-tristis. The sequence goes on along the minus strand of CAVNYN010275542.1, from coordinate 2,513 downwards.
CAGTAACTTGATCATGTCCTTTGTTTACATACTTGAACAAATACTTAATTGCACTTGATTGATTGCACCACTCAACATTGATATGCGCACCATACTTGAGTAATAACCATCGGCTGTGAGGAACAACATAGCGGTTATCAAGCTCAACGCCATATTTCGTCACTATTCTGCTATCATCCCTCCGCTTGTAGACTGGATAACCATCGTCATCAACTGTGGTACAATTAACAAACTTTTTTGGAAAATGTTTGCTACATCGACCATTAACAATACACGGAGAATTACTTCGAGAGGTACCACATGGACCATAGACCATGAAATCTCTCACAGCATTATAATAGTCAGGATCATTATCTTTATCTGGTATTTCAGTAGATATTATCTTATCAATGTCATGTCCATTATAATAGTCAAGATCATTATCTTTATCTGATATCTCATCAGATATTATCTTATCAATATCATGTCCAATGGGGTATTTATCTTTCGGTGACAAAAATAGCAATATGTATGCATGTGGAAGCCCACGCTTTTGGAATTCCACTGTATAAATAACTTCAAGAAATTTAATGCCAAAACCAAATGAAAAAAATAATTTCAAATTTTCATGTTTAAATAAAAAAAAAAAGATAATTATTACCTGCTTTGACATCTCCAAAAACTTTATTATTTTTCAGATCTTTGATCAACTGGTCCAATTTCATCTTAAAAACCCGACATAATATGTCTGGACGGCCTTCAGGTTTCAATCCCCATTTTTCAACAAAGTGCACAATCTCTGGCCGTTTTGGATTAATATAAACGTAATGAACAAATCTGGATATCCAGCGCATCTACAAACAACAAATAAACTAATCAAGTTATAGTAGTATGAAATCATATGTAATTATAAAAAAGAAAAAAAAGGACAAAAATAATCTGCAAATAGCCATCGCATCCTGATTATTTTGAAAGATAAAACGGGGCCTACCAGTATAACTTCACGGCAAAAATATACATTTCCCCTTAGTTGATGTATCAGTGTCTCCTTTTAATATTGCTTCAGTTAAACCCTTATACATCTCACATCTCAACTCTTTTTGATGAAATCGTATATAATTCAAACTTGAAGTCTCCACCATTATATAAGCATCCACTATAAATTGTTGGAACAATCTCCTTGAAAATAATATATGTGGGGGATTCACTTGCACGTTCTTGCAATCTGTATCCAAAAAACTCTCGCATGCTAAGTCTCTTTCTTGCACTAGCGACCGCTGTCTCCGATCTAGTGTAATCAATATAATCTCTGTAACAATCTTCTCCAAAAGGAAAAAGCAATGGATATTGAAGTCCAAGGTATAATGTGTGCGACTTATTTATCCTTTGCAGGTCTCCACCCCATGTTTGAACTATAATGTCCCTTTGACCATCAGACGTATCCAAATCGCCCACAATCAACATTGCAACTTCATTTGCCTGTGGTTATGTCTTTTTGTCTCTCGTACCAATCAATCTAATTTTGACATTTGAGCAATTGTTTTCACTCAACATGTCGTTAGCCCTTCTAAATGACTTTGCCAAACGATTATGTTCATCTAACATCACTTTCAAAGCACGCACATAATAATTGTTGAGTTCTCTCATTCTCTTATATCGACTTTTTTCGCCCAACACTTCTAATAGCATACTTAGATGGAAATGGATGCCAGCTTCCTCTGGAGATGAAGTGATAATAAATTTTGATAATTCAAATAAATTAGGTTGAATCCTGCTAATTTTACAAACTTAGGCCCAATCTTGTTTAGGTGGGCAGTATTCAGACACCTAGATCATAAACTACCAAACTGGAACCTTTCAACACATTTAAGACTCAATGTGCACTTGTTTGAGGAGTTAGTGACTTGGGTTTTTTATTCATAAGCCAGCCATTTAGATTATCAAATTGGACTTCTTCGAAGGAAACATAGTCGAACAACACATTAGGCGCATGACAGTTAAAATAAATCAGGCCCAGGAGAATGTGATAGTGACTTTGGACTGTTCAAATAAATTAGGCCCATGACAATGTGACAAAAGGAATTAAATTGGGTTGCTTGTTTTTAATTGCCTCTTAGATTATCAAAGTGGGCTTCTTCAAAGAAAACAGAGTTCAAAAATAAATTAGGCCCATGATAGTTAAAATAAATAAGGCCCACGAGAGTGCGATTATGAGTTTTGATAGTTCAAATAAATTAAACTGGGATGCTTGTCTTTTAATTGCTTAATCACGCACCTATGCAATCTACTAAATTTTAGTGTTATGCAGCAGTGTATGTAATCCTTGCTTATAAGAATCTTGAACAGTGCCTCCATCCCAGCTTTATCCTTAACCACATCAGGAAATGAATCAAACCCAGCCTCTTTTATTCCCTAGAAAAAATAGCAAGACATCGCTTAGAAAAAAAAAAAAAAACAAAAGAAAAACCTTCACGGTACCCAAATCTATCAAGCAACTAGCCTTAGAGACGCAAAAAAAAAAAAAAAAAAAAAAA
>CAVNYN010275540.1:0-21506 GCA_963692815.1 Nyctanthes arbor-tristis | reverse complement strand
TGTTTAAGTATGTGAGGTTGAAGCTCCTTATATCCATAAGCAACATTTAACCCTAAATACTTAATTTTTTTTGAATAGTTCTGCTTTCTTTTTAGAAAGGACCATTCCAGCTTGTCTTGTAGTTCGCAACACCTGCAATACATGCTTTTCATGATCATTTTCATTATCTGAAAATACTAGAATATCATCTATGTAAACACAGCAATATTCTTGTAATTCCCTGAAACTGTTATCCATATGCCTTTGGAAGATTCCATGTGCTTGTTTTAAGCCAAATGGAACAACTTTCCATTGATAGTGCCCTTGAGGACAACTAAAGGCGGTAATTGGTCTAGATTCTTCGTCAATTATTACTTGCCAGAATCCAGATTTACAATCAAAAGAAGAAAATACATGTTTTCCTCTTATAAGTGCTAGAAGGCTTGCCATGTTTGGAATGGTATAGGCGTCATCCTTGGTAGCAGTATTGACTGCTCAATAGTAGACAACCATCCTAGGCTTTCTTCTTCTTTTCTCAGCTTCTTTCCTTACCATGAAGGCCGGAGAAGAAAATCTAGATTTGGAAGATTGGATTACTCCCATTTTTAGTAATTCTTTGATTTGTTCTACAAATTCTTGCCTATCCTGAGGAGAATAGCCCATTGCAGATGATCTTATCTTTCCTTTGAAGTTTTCTTTGAGTTCAATTTTTGCTATCATTTTTCCTTTGTTCTTGATCGGGTCAAGCGGGTTTTCTAAATAGCATTCATCAAAGGTTTTTAAGATTTGTTCTCTATGAGAATTTATCTTGAATCCTTGTTCATCTTCTTGGGTAATATTGACCATCATATTTGGTACAATATTTTGTCCTTTGATATTGGGGGTTTCTCTTTTCCCCTGATTTTGTGTATTTCAAAGAATTTATGTTGGAGATGGTTGAATCTTACAGCATGGCGCTGTTTCTTAATCCAGATTTGTCTTCCTTGTATGCCAAAGCTGATTTTGTCTATATCCTGCATAAATCTTTTATACAGTAGACAGAAATTGTTACCAAGAGTAAGATCTATTCATGTTTCGCTTTGATAAATAGATGGGATTCTGAAATAATAAGACTTGTGAGTTAAGTCTTTCATTTCAACATCTATATTCTTAACAACCTTGTTAACTTTTACAGATGATTGGTTTGCAATTTTAACACTAATTGTCTGTCTGAATTTACCCAATGTTCTTTAGGTATAATCCATTTTGATGCTATACACATGCTTGCTCCTATATCAATGAAAGCATTAATAGCGTATTTGTAATAATCATCAAAATTCAATTTGCATGCGATATAAATTGAATTAGGGTTAGTGATATTACCATATGTTTGGGTTCCTGGTCTGAAACTACTCATCTTCTGATTCTGATGAGGCTTCTTCAGTGGATACTTCTGTAAGGTAATACAGACTTTCTTGGTCACTGGGATCTTCCACTGGGTAGAATCCCTGTTGATCGAATACTTCGAAGAGGTTGACTCTTTGGTCATTTTCTCTCTTGGCTGGGCACTCATTTGCATAGTATCCTTGTTCACTGCAAATCCAGTATCTGTAGTTTTTCTTTTTTCTGGGGCAATTTTTTTCTTTTTCGTTCAGAGGTTTTTTGTTTCTTTTCCTCCATCATTTCTTTTTGAAATATTTGCCTTTAGAAAAATATCTCTTTTTTATAAGGTCTCTTATATTTATTAAAGACATACCTCTTTTTCCTTCTAGACTTTTGTCCAGGTTTTCTGGTTGGAGGGTAGCATCCATATGCTCCTGCAAGGTCTTCCATAAATGGATCATAACTAAAGCCTGTCTTTAGTCTTTTGCGAGCCATTTGCTTCATTTGTCTGTGGACATACACGCTTCTACAGACTTCTTTCATGTAATTCTTGGTTACCGTAATAGCCAAGCCTATAGATCCTTTGGCAGAAAGATAAAGCTTATTTCCTGCTTGGAGTCTAACAGCTTCATTAAATCTCCTTATTATTTCATAATTATGTGGAGGCGGCAATTTTGCCAAAAACTTCTCAACATATATTGGAAAATCATCAAGGTTTCCGAGTAAGAATAGCCATTTTTGGTATTCACATTGGTATTAGTCAAAGAAATCTAAATCACATATTTGGATTCTTTCAAGTTGCATTTTTGCATTTTCTACCTTTTCAATAGTTAGTGTGGACTTATAAGCGGTATAAGTCTATCCTGTAAATATCTGAAAGATTTTTTCAACAATACTAGTAATGAATCCAGTAAGGTTGGGTTGGTTCTCATTTTTTATTGAGGCTTCAAGCCAAAGTGCATTGACTTGTTTATTGGTTAGGGTTTCTAAGAAATTCCTAACATTTCCTCAAGTGGTTGCTTTGATGTAATTCCAAGCTGAAACTTCTTTTATTAGCTGAGGATTACTAATCATAGTCATTACTAGATTGTTAAACCATTCTTTAATTGCTTTACTTACGTCAGTAACACAATCAAGGTCTAAGATTTGTGAGGTGTGCCCTACAATTTTAGGAATAAAACTTAAAGGAACATTTTCACCTGCTTTTGTTACCTGAGTACTTCTAGGCGGTCTAGCGATACTATCACCGATAATTCTTTTTCCTTCCATCTCATTTGAATAAGATGGTTTTTCTTGTGATTCAACTTTAATCTGTGAATCTCTTATGATCACTCCTCCAGTCCTTCCGACTGTCAGTCTTTTTGGAATTGTTACTTCAATCTCTTCTTGTTCTGATTCTTTTGAAGTTGTTTCTTCATGCTCATCAGTTTCAGTTTTTGGTTCTTCATGTTCAATAGAAAGAATTTGTTCTTCTTGTTCTTCAAGAAGGGTTAGTTGTTTACAATAAGGTGTGATTCTTTCGAATTCTTCATCTTCGAAAGATAAAAGAATGTTAAGAGTACTGAGGTCATTACCCTTTTGGTAGTCTTCCTCGATTCTTCTTCTGTGAAACTTCATTTAGAATACCTAAAAATACCTGTAAACATTCCCAAATTTGAGGTTCCTGCTTCAAATTGTCCGAAATGTCTCATTCCTTGTGGAAGTGTGACATCTGTAGTGGCTTGAGGTTGCGGGAATGTTTATTTTCTAGCAACGGCTACTATTCTTTTCATAGCATTGTTAAGGTCTGGTGTGATAGACCTTATTTCTTGTCTAATAGAACTAAGTTCTTCTTTAAGATGAGTAACATGTTCATTAAGTCTTCTAACTTCATCGTGGATGTTACTTATCTTAATGTTCTCAGTCATGAGCCTATTTTAAATATTTGCTCATTTCATCAATTTTTTGGTGAAGTTCTTCTAGACTTATAGCAAGTTAGGATTCATTTTTATTGGTTTTTTCTGTTTGTTTATCCTCCTCCCCTCGCGAAGAAGTTGTGCTAGGTTCTCCTTTTAGGAGTAATCTATCTTGAGTTTTGATTAAGGGTTTTGGCTCTAAATCAATTGTCCAATTATTGTCAAGCTGAGTTAGAATATCAAACTCAGTTTCTCTTATCTCAAGATAATCAATAAACTCAAGTTCATAGGTTATCCTTCTATATGCTTGGATCACAGCATTGTTATGGCTATTATGAATAGCATAACTAACAAGGTAGCTAATAGAGAAAGGTACATTGTTAGGTTTGACGAGATCTCTCCTGCAATAATCATGAACAAATGATAGTATGCCATCAAAATCTGTGTCATGAAGTGATAAGGAAATTTTTGGGTATATGGTAAACTGAAGTTTACCACAAGCTAAATTTCCTTGGAGCATACCCAAACATCCTTCTTTAGGATCTTGAATACGATTATCAACTATAGCGCCATTTTGATCGGTTGATCCAAATGAGCTGATAGTGTGCTTTTAGGCTGGATCTTAACAGCTCCAATTGTTGCTCAGTATAAATTTTTCTTATTTGAAAAATCTATCTTTTGTTTTATTTGTTTAATGTCTTGTTTACCAAGTAAACAAATACTTGTTCTGTTATATGTATGTTGGACATACGGAGCAAATTCTTTGTAAGATATGTCATAATAAGCATTTCTTTTTCTTTTGAATGCTTTTAAAAGAAAATCTCTTTTGAAAACTTCTCCAAGTTTTCGTAAAAAATCTTTTTCAAGAATTTTTTGGAGCTTCTTTTCAGAGACTAATATATCTCCTGAAAAATTTCCTTGCGACTCTATAGTCTTTGTTTCAAGAAATTCTTCTTGAGTGTTCTGGATTTCCTTATTCTCCATGATGTTTTAATGCATAATGCATAATAAAATCATGTATGTATTTTTCTCTTTGTTGTTCTAAGTTTTGTTGGTGTCGAATAATGACATTAAGAGCTCTAGGAACAACTCCGGCGAATATAGACTGTTGGTGCCTTTCTTGGTACCAATTAATCCTTTGATTATGCCATCCTATATAGTCAGTGATGACTATACAGTATGCACAAAGATGTATGGAAGGTATATTTTCCATAAGTTGTAAAATTTCTTCCAAGTTTTGTGACATAACAATAAAAGATTGTTAAAACTTTGTTTATTTCCCAAAAGGGGTAATATTGTCAAAAGACGTGGTGCGTGTAAGACTTTATGTAAGAGGTTATGTACTAATATCTTTTCGCTTTTAAGTGTTGATACCGGTCTAGCGGATCAACCTCGTTGGAGGCCACGTGTCGCTAACTTGAAAGACAACAACTGAACGGGAATACTTGGCTAAGTTAAAAAACGGAAGAGCCGTGGTCGAACTGAAGCGAAGGGTTGAACAGCCATGGACGAACTGAAGTCAGAAGGGCTGAACAAAGGATCAATAGAAGAAGAGAAGAGCCATGGCCGAACTGAAAGACGGGGACCAAATTGAGGGCTCTCAATTCGCATGTTGGCCAAGCAGAAGACTTGGCCGACCTCAAGTTGCGGCCGATCTCAACCTAAGATATTAGGGATCAAGATCCTACCTAATGGCCGATCTAGAGGAAGTCAGCCTAGAAGCTTTTAGACAACAATTACAGTAGTTATAGAAGTTGATAGTTACAGTAGTTATAGAAGTTGATAGTTAAGTTTGTTATTCAGACAATGTACTAGGAAGTTAGTTCAATGTGATAGCTAGAATAGAAGAGTCAAAGAAAGAGAACCCAACTCTAGTAATTTACATATTCTTGGGAGAGAAGTAATTTAGAGTCAAGTTGGAGTTCAGGTCTTTTCTAACCTGAGACTCAGTTCTTCTTCCGATTCAAGCTTGACTTTGATTCTTCTATTTCATATATATCATGCACCCGATCTCACGTGTAAATAATCATTGTTGACTTATAGTTGAATAAATTCCAACGTTGGCAGGAGATACTCTCGAAATGCGCCGGACAACCAATTTGTTAACTAAGCTGGTAGGATGGGCATTTGGTCGTTTAGTTCCAAAACTGGCAAATCGAAACCGAACCGAACTTTTGGTTCGTCGGTTTTTCAGTTTTAATGGTCGGTTTTGTCGATCGACCCCTAGCAGGGGCAGATGTAGCCCCAAGTAGGCATGAGCTTTAGCCCATGTCGGCCTGAAATTTTTTTTTAAAATTTATATAGAAAAATTTTTAAAAATTTATATTAGCCATATTAAATTTGTTATCTTTTGTGTTGCAGCCCGTGCAAATTAAATTTTTAGATATGCTACTGACCCCTAGTTTACACTTTAGCGTTTAATTAGTATTTAACTCTTCCAAGAGCGATCATCATAGTAATGCACTATTTTACTGATGGTTATGGTCTGAGTTTGCACTCTACAAAATATCTTGAGCACTACATAAATAGAAGGGTGTGTACATATTATAGGTTTATAATTATAAGAGGGTGGTAAAATTATAATTCTATCCACATATTTTCTCCTTTTCCTTAATTCAAAATACAATTTGACCCAATTTATGCATACTTTATTTGTACACTCTTCTGTACAAACTTACAAATAGATTTGTCTTTTTAGAGTTTTATAACAACATTCTTTCTTTAGTGTCTTATAACATCATTCTTTTATGTGAAAATCATGCTTTTTGTCTACGCAAATAAGATGTTTCTCGGTTATATATCATTATTATTTGATTGTCTTTGCAAATCAAATAATCTTTGATTTTAGTTAAATTCCCACTTATTTTACACGTCAATAGACGGGACTTTATATAATGCTTACAAGTCATGTTTTCCCATTTGTTCAACGAATTAAATGATGACGGGCTTGGACAATTTCTTTGGCATTTGACCTGTGAACTGGCCTTCCCCGTTATTTTTAGTGGAATTCAGCCCACACACCATATTTTTCAAACTGACGACGCAAAATTTGATCGGATATTTGCCATAAACGTCCTCCGTGCCTTGAGGTCATCCTCAGTGCCCCTTCCGCGTAGAAATGAGAACTGGGAAGGTAATAAAATATAAAAAGTGAAAAAGATGATTCATTCTTACTTAAGAAACTGTACACGTACAAGGAACCATTTGAACAAAGAGTGGTGCAAAACTTTAAACAAAATTGCCAAATGATAGAATCTTGCTTTTCAATATATCTCATCACATTTACATCAATGATCATATACATCACATGTCTTTTTTGTCACACTCTTTGTCTCTCTGAGTCTTTGTCCAAATAAAATTATTCAAGGAAACATATCAGAAGAAGCAGACAAAAATAGCCATATGGGCTGGAGGCCCATTTAAGCACGTATGGGAGATTTTATGGGCTTAGCTTGATGGACGGAAATTTACATCCTTAGTCCTCCTAAATTCTCACGAAGCGCCACTTGGGGCTTCAATTAGTTTAGCTTCGTCACAAACTCTTTTCACACATGTACACACACATTCATGATTAATTTTAAAAATGGGTAGAAAATCAAATGGTTAATGAAATTTGTAGAACAAACAAAGTAATAAATTGAATAATGTACAAGAGAAGAATAGAAAAATAAAACTATTTTTTGACATTATAATATCGTTCATGAGAAAATAAACCCAAAATTGAAATACTTGTAAGATTATAAATTATGTAATGGATCCATAAGATCTTGAATTGATAGATAGGGGAAATGAATCGAATGAGTTGCATTTAAACTAGAAATAGTGGGAGAAAAGAGACTCATAAAGTATTTCGAGAAAGCACATAATTTTATTATGTATTTTTACTCTTTTTTTAATTTTAATAACTAGATTATAGTTGTAAAACCACTGTAGTGCTCCAATTAAAACTAGTATTACACTCGTGCGTTGCATGAGAAGATATTCTGAAAATGATAAGTAAAAATGGAATAGAACATCAAGTAACGAATATTTAAAAATGAAAAAAAATCCAATATATATTCTACTATACTTTCAAAATGAATAATCTATAATACATTGATCAACTTGATGATATAGGCTTGTGTCAAAAAATTAGTCTCGATTTGACACCGTATGGTATGGCTTGACCATATAGTATCATAATAAATTTTTTCCCCTTCTTTCAGTATGTGAAATCTTAAAATTCATTGGCTATGGCACATATTTAATTATTAAGTGAGTTAATTACTTGCTAAATATAAAAGGAAATTAACAGAAGCTAATATTGTTATAATGCATTTATAATTCCCCAATTTTTCTCGAGGGATTAAACTAAAATATTTAGCACTAAGTCATTTTATATTTCATTTTTCTTTTAACATTTTTTTGACATAATAATATAATGATTTGGGTCAATTTATAAACACAGCTTCTATCATATATGTGAACCTAATGAACATGTTCTAATTAAGCCTATAATAATACTCAATAACTTATATATAAATAATATTTACGATGTCTATAAAATATTTCCGTACAGCTTGTTAAAAAACTCAAAATATATATAGTTGGCAAAACCGATTCTGTATATTATGTGATTACCAAAAAAGATGTAATGAAGGCAAAAATAAGAAAATTATTCAAAAACAACCAAGATTTTAAAAAATTAATAACAAAGATTTCATTAGATATTTGAAAAGCTACTGACACTTTGGTTGGATCCAAATTTTAATAAGAACCCAATTTAAAAAAGTGAGTCTTTTCTTATCTCTCAAGCCAAATTAAAGCTCCAGATTTGAGTAATCAATCATCGTGATTGCTCTTCGTTGCAGGCCATATCATTCAAAAATAAGTGTAAAAGTTTAAATATTATGCTCCAGTAGTAAGAAATTCAGTCTAACACATGGCCATCAAGCCAATTGTATCCAAATATTGTATTCTTCAACTTTCTGAGAACATAAATGAATTCTCTGTTCATATTTCTATATAAAAGATAAAGAAGCAATACTAATAATAATAATAATAATAATAATTTAGCTTTCGCTTCCCTAAGAAAAATGATCTAACTTTCGCTTTGATTGCAAAACACCACCAATCATACTTAAAAATTTATAGTGCTTCCTTATAAGTTTTTCTTATTTTATTTTCTACCGTGCCATAATTGCGTAAAAGATAAAAATTTGCCAACAACACTTGATCGTCATTCAATTACATCACATTCTAAGGGAGAAATGAAGAAAATTTTGAAGCTTTCAAACATATGTTTTCAAAGTAGCACAAAACATAGAGACCAGATACTGCATCAAAAATCTTCTATGTAATGTAATAGCAAAAAAGACAGGACTTCAATCCTCACCTGTGTAGCCATGACTGTCACTATAAGAGTCAACCACGAAAACTTCCCTTAGTCAAGAACAGCTATATCTATGGAAACTTAAAACAACCGTAATATTAGATTAGATTTATATAACAGAAATTAAAGTAAGCACATTCATATCCTTTGTTAAAATAAAGGTGTCAAACACATATAAAGAATCTACAAATAAAGAATGCACGTGTGTAGGAAAAATATTTGAAGTAAAGAGTACTACATTAATTCGAGATAGATAAAAATATCATACTTTTGTTTGTATTAGTCAACTAAAGCGATAACAATATAATATCTAAATAGAATAAGATCTAAAATCTCTTATGAACTAATAGATCTACACTATAAATAAGAGAGATTGTGCCATATATTAAATTGATATAGTAAAGATAATTCAGAAAAATAAATAGTTGAGAGATTTATTGAAAGTTTTAATTCTTTATTGAAAGTTTTAATTCAAACGATTGGATTTTTTAAAAACAGATAACCCAACTAATTGTTTCACCATGCCAATATTCTTGTATCTGCCTAATATCTTCTTAAATTCACTTTAAGTATTTAAGCCAAATTCTTGAATCCACCGAAGTCTCTAGACCAAATTCTCAACCAATCGAACCGTGAAATCAATAGCCCAAATTAGGCCTGGGCATAAAAACCGCCAACCTGACAACCCGAACCGAACCAAACCGGCCCGAACCGGTTCAGATCGGTTTGGTTCGGTTTTTGGCCTTAACGGTTCGGTTTTCGGTTTGTAAGCCGCCGAACCGAGTCGATTCGGTTCAGTCCGCAGGTTTAACCAGACAAAACAAGTTCAACCCAGTTAAACCGAACCGAATGTATCCGGTTCGATTAAACAGGTTTGAACTGGTAATTGAATTTTTTTTTAATCCTTGCAGGTTGAAAACGTCAGAATTCAGATCTAAATTTGTACAAAGAAAAGAATTCAGAATTTCAGATCTGGATCTAGATCTAAGGTTACAAATTACAAATCTTCCAAAAACTACTACAATCTTCCATTTACATTTCACATTCAAAATCCTTTGAAACATAACATCAAAAATCAAAATACCAAAGTTCAATTCAAAAATCAAAATAACAAAATCTCCAAATCATAACATCCTTAATTTCCGTCCTCCACCACATCCTACGCTCATCCGCCGCTGTTGCCGCTGCGCCTCCACCGCTGGCTGTCTCTACTGCCGGTGACAATAGCAAGACTCAATAGAAAGAGAGAATAGAGAAAGAGGGTTCACTGGCCTGTTGGGCCGGTTTCAGTTTGAAAAACAAGAAAACCGATTTTTGTCGGGTCAATCTCGGGTTTGGGCCCAACCCAGCCTGACCGACCCGACACCCAGCCCTAGCCCAAATGCATATGAACTCCCATTTATCAAATAAAATAAATCGACAAGATTTTAGCGTTGACTTAGGAAATTAAGATGCGTTATCACGGATATTTTAGCGTTGATTCAGGAAATTAAAATGCATATGACAGAGATTTTAGAACAGCGGATTTGGAAATAATCAAAATCATGGAGAGAATTAACAATTAGAACAGTAGATTAGGAAATAAGAATCCTTAGGCGTTCGAATGGAAAAGATGGAAAGAAAGAGAAGGGAATTTGCGGTGAAAATTGGGGGAAAATAGGGATGGAACTAGGAATTTTTATCAGTTGGTCGGATTTTTTTTTTAGTGGTGTGGTTGGAAATTTTACATATGGTCTAAGGAAGAGATATCCATGTAATAACTAATAAACACAAATCTAATATGAGTGTCCTTTCAAAACAAATATATATAATAATATGTGAATATTAGGATGTACATATTCCCACATCGGATTACATAATAAAATAGAAAAATGTTCAATGTTATAAAATTGGATGATAGAAATGTAATTTTCAAAGAGAATTGAATCGTGTCCCACATATGGTTGATAGCAAACAATGACAGAGGATGTACTTTATAAAATTAAAATGAAAAATATGTGATTTAAAGTAGATGAAATCTCATATTAAATTAAGAATATAATATTATTTGGCCGAGTCTATATAAAAGTGAAAGAAAATAAATATATTAAACAATCAAACATAATAATACTTGTAGGATTATAAATTATGCAATGGATCTACAAGATCTTCAATTGATTGATAGGGTGAATGAATCAAATGTGTTGCATTTAAACTGGAAGTAGTGGGAGAAAAGAGAGTGATGTTCTAGCACTATATGTGTGATATCTTATGGCACCAGGCGTTTATGTGAACATTATACATACACGCTACATGAGCTGTGTGGTGCCATAAGGTACCACACATATGACGCTAGAGGAGAAAAGAGACTCATAAAGTATTTCGAGAGCACATAATTTTATTATGTATTTTTACTTCTTTTTTTTTTAATTTTATTAACTAGATTATAGTTGTAAAACCATTGTAGTGCTCTAATTAAAATTATGATATGTGGTGGATTAAAATGTGGTGTGATAATTGTGATGGTAATATATAATTACCTAATTAAAACTAGCCCCATACCGATTGCGACGGAAAGTTATTTCTATATGATGCGGTAGCCGCTGATTGTGAGACAGTGTTGCGATGGTAGGTTGTCACAACAATATTTAGCTCACTTTGCCTTTTTTTTTTTTCATTTTTTTTCTTTTTGTTTTAATAACATTTGTTTCTTTCAGAGATCTATTAACATTTGTAAAACCAATTTACGTCAAAAAAAAAAATTGTAAAACCAATCTGTTGCCAAATCTAAATATGACACGTAGACATAGAAGAAGGGTATAGAGCGTACTTTTGGGCTTGACAGCAATAAACAATGAAGTGCTAATCAATGACAGTACGAAACGGTGAAGTACTAAATACCGCGTACCCAGAGCATCTCTAATCAGAAAGTGTGGTCATGTGATGATTTAGAAGAAAAAAATAGAGGAAAAAGTGAAAAATATAATAGAGATAGAAAGAAATTTAAAAATAATAATAAAATACTTGTTAAAGATGTGAAGATGAAAGTGCATTTTGAAACCTTACACGGAACAGGGAGAAAAGTGAGGAAAAAATAGTATAAATAAAATAATAGTGATTAAAATAAAATAAATAAAATTATAAAATGTGACTGCCCCATTTTTTTATTTCTCACTCTTCAATGGAGCAAGTTCATTGAGTTCCATTTCGGCACCATACATCATGCATGTTATGGTACTATATGAGTCATGTGACGTGTCTTGAGGCACGCCACATGCACGCCACATAGGTTATATGACGCCATAACGTGTCTGATATATAGTGTTAGATTAAAATTACAAGTTCATCATTGGACAAATTGCAAATGTTTAAAAAGAGAGTGTCAAATTTTCAGTCACGTCCCCCACGTAACGTTGTCAATATTCGGTGGAAATGAAACAAATGTTTCTGCTATCAATCTGACCCTATCAATAAATGTCCTTTCTCCCTCTCCATCTTTTATTTATTAATACAATGAAGGAAGTAATTTATATGTTATTAATGGACCACTTAATATAAAATATATTTAATTCCCAAAATTATTTCGACATCGAAAGCAAAGTGGCATATTTTTTGAAATGGGAAATCAGAGTGCTCAGATCAATTCTTCTTTTTCTTTTTATGTTTTTTTAAAAAAAAAAAATTGATCTTAGAAGTTATATTAGAGACTTAACAAAAAAAGAAAAAAAAATATTTGTAATGTAACATTATTTTTTTTTTTTTAAACGAAAGACTAGGAGACTAAGTCGTGTGTCAAATGGGATAGAGAAAGAAGAGAGATCTTCAATGAAAAATCAGATAATGAGGTACCATATGTATGGTACTAAACGTAATAATCTAACACTAGACGTCTGGTGTAGTAATGGTACCAGATAATGACGTGAAATAATATCAACTATTGATATGAGCACATCATTCTCACACATCATATCAATTGCTATTATTATGTCACACTATCTGTCTAGTACCGTAATGGTGTCAAATGTTCCATGTTAGATCATTTCTGCAAAATTAGGCATATTAGTTATATTTCCTATTCGGTTTTGATTTATCAAAATAATTTTTTTTTAAGTTCATTCGCTTTTGTCATCTTACCAAATAACCTTACTATTAATGTATATATATACATGTTACTCTATCTTCGAATCGAGTCTAAGTGAAAAATGTTTTCAACAATCTCTATTTTCTTTATTACGTGTATAAAACTACATATTCCTCGTTGAAGATATGATTTTATTTGTTAGACTCTAGATATGTCCTGTTTGTCTAATAAAATTTTTTTGAGAGAACAAACTGTTCAAAAATAGAGAAAATAAATGAAAAATATATTTAAAAAAAAAGTTATTTCTCATTAAAATGTTTGGTTAAAAGGTGAAATATTGGTATTGTGGGCAAACATAAAAGAGTCGAGAGATGTTAATGTATGATATGAGTGACAAGTCAAATGAAAAGGAAAAAAAAAAGAAAGAAAGAAAGAAAGAAAAACATATAGGTAACACTATGTCATGGGTGTGGCCACAGCAGTTAAGACGGTTGTAACCTCTTTCTACTTTTATTATAATAATAATATAATTATTAGTATCATTATAATTTTTGAACAGTAAAGTCTCTTAGTTGGAATTGATGGCAAGTGGAATTTTGCAACTTGATGTAGTGGTGGAGCCAATGGACCAACTAAGCGCTTATAAATGTGTAAAAATGGGCAATCACTAGTAATCACAAACACCACATATTCTAATCCACTCTCATGTCTTTCTCGTTAATGTTTGTGTTATGAAAAATGATAACAATCTCCTCAAATCATAACCGAAACTGATAACGAAATAACATCATCTATATAATTGTGGTGACTAACAATATCCTTCCCATTTCAAAAATATCAGTTATATCTTCGACATTGAAATGAAATTTCATATATGGGACTACCAAAAGAGCCCACCTTAGCTGATAAATGAGTGGTTGGATAAACGACTTCATTTTGATCATCCTTTATTTGCGAATCCCGCCTAGAGTGAAGCACTACAGAAACAATGTAGCGTTACACCTATCTTGTAGCTCGGAGAGGAACCATTAGTGATCCTACAATGACATTGTCTCATGCATTGTTATTTCTCTCAATTCAGTTGAGTCTTACTGCATTACACCTATCTTGTACCTCAGAGAAGAAGTGTTAGTAATCCTACAATAAGATTTTCTCGTACAGTGTTATGTCTCTCAATTCAATTCAAGATTCTTACCCCATATAGATATATAGAAAAAGATCAGACTATGATTACTAATACTGAGATGACCATCAAGGAACAAAGGCACATATGTGATGCTTATATTACCAGTTAATAGTAGCTTTGATTTGGAGCAGTGGGACACCACAAAGAAGGAATTATTGGGCACAATCCGGTTTAAGTTGCTGAGTTGAAGTGGGCTTAAAAAACCGAACGGATACGGGTTAGTGCCTTGTTACAATAAGGCGGCTGGCCATTTTTAAGCCATACCCATCACAAATCACAAGAAAGAATGGCTTGCCTAAATATGTAATTATGTCCACATCACCCCGCTACAGACAAAGGAGTCGCAGATTACAATAAAAACAGCTGCTGACTCACCCCTCTTTACATTAGGAAATTCTTCTTGTGCTTATCTCTGGCCAACTCTTTTGTCATCTTTATCTTCTTCTGCAACTGGTTCTAAATAAACTCCAATCATGAATCATGATGGCTGCGACTTACAAGAGTGCTGCTACACATTCATGTTCTTGCCGCCCATGCCCAGCATTCATTCAATAATGAAAATGCTAAGGAATCAGACTACAGGTTCCAAAACCCTTCATCCAATTCCTGTTGGATACCAAAACCACTAAAAATGAAAGGCATGCCCGTCCAATGGGGATGTGTAGATGCACGCCACGTAATTTAGCAATTCCATCTTAAATTCAACATTATCAAACAGTTCGAGAAATCAAAACCAAAGTTGGGATTGTCATCCAAAAGTATCAAACAGCAGTAGTATTATTAGCTGAGAGTATTTACATACATCCATTTGGTACATTTCCACCAGCAGATGTCAAGAGTGTTGAAACACTAGTGCTATATCTCCTCACCTTCTACCCTTCCAGTTTCTCTTAAGTTTTTATTCATTCTTTCATTTCATCTCCTATTGCACATAATCCATACTATACATACACATTAGTAGTATATCTCCATTGCATCTACCATATAGATATTATATTATAATATATACATCACAGTAAAGATCACAGCTTTTGACCTGTTTCGGATTCTTCTAATTCTGGCACCGGCTTCCGTCAACAAAGCTCGGCATGCTAGAACAGATAGAGAAAGAGTACTATTAATACCCCGTTTTAGTATTCTATAATTAGGCCTCCGGTCGGAGCTCTATGGGGAATTCCCTTCCTCCTCTTCCCACTTCTGCAATTCATCAGAGTCTGTGGGGGTGTTGATGGAGTGAAGCTCTGTATTTTATTCTTCATATGTTTATGATGCCTTACAGTACCATTTATGGATTCCTCCGAGTCTGAACCGCCGCCGGTTTCCACGCACATTTTCTTCTTCTTCTTCCTCTCCTCAAAATTCTTTGATGTACCCACAATCTGAATTTTCAATAACAGTGATATGGAAAAAAAAATGAATCAGATTCCAAATTTGTGCTTTGACAACTGACCAAAAAAAAAATAAATAAATAAATAAACAATCGAAGCAAGCAATTAAAAAGATGTGAAAAACGAATAAATTCTTGGGACTAGCCAATGGATGAATAGTGAATACCTTGCAGCCAAGGGAGCAGAAATTGAAGGAATCGAGGAGGCTACGCTCACAGACTCGGCAGGTATTGGTAACGCCTTTCCCCGGCCGTGGCTGTGGGCGTTCGTTCAGGAACACAATTTTGGCACTGTTGATGATGTACGTCTGAACCCCCGTAATGTCCAGGTACTTCTGAATCTCAGAAACCCTTATCACATCATGGTACGACGACCTCCGAATCTGTATCGGAATCAACAGTTGTTCCTCTTTTCAGACTATAAATTCCAAACACAATAATCAATCAAACTGGAAACGGAAGGACTAGAGACCTGAATAGCTCGATGATCCTTATGAAAATTGAGGCAGACGGAACAGAGTGCTCCATTCATACAGTCCAAGCAGTACATATTACATTCACTCTTGTGAGCACTGGCATGAATCCTGCATTGACAGAAGAAGCTGGTCCGGAGAAGTGGCCTGAGCCACGCCGGCCACTTGCTATATTCATCTTCTTCATCACCACTACGGAACTCACCCTATACATGAACAATTCTCAGATAAATTAAAAACGAAACCGATGATTGATCACAATTCACAACCAAATTGAACTACACAAATATGCATATCAATCCACACAGAACAAACCATGAATTATTGATTGTTGGAATTGAGGGCCCTCTTTTTCCTTCAGTAGAGTTGAACCGGAGAGATGAAAAAAGAGAGAAGATTGTAGTGGGAGAATGGAATGGTTTGTGCTTATCTGACCCAAAAAAGTCCACAATCGAACCTGCTTCCGAACCCGAACCAATAATTTAAGGAAATGACGTTTTTTTTAAATTTGGGAAAAAACAGGAAAAAAGAAAAAAGAAAAATTAATCAATCAATGAATAAATATATTATTATATTATTATTATAAATTGGGATGCAAATTGCAGGAAAGAGGACGCAAAGTGTTCCTCGTTGAATCGGCCACTTAGCAGTATTTTATTATATATTTAAAATGAAAAAGAAAAAGAAAAGGCATTATCTAGGAATTTTGAGACGACGAGTCTCATGGCGCGACACGTGGTTAATTATCGTCAGGTGGCGATTCTTCTGTCATTTGTTTTCTCATTTTTCTTTGATTTGATTTGATTTTGTTTTTTTAGCATAAAAAGCAAACGTCAATTTCATTCATTTCATCAAAGTAACAAAGGCGTGAAAAAGAATCCATATTTGGACTTGTGGAGGGGTGATCGTTTCGTTACTTTAATCCTTGACTTTTAAATTTTAACAAATAAATCATAAACATTTGTATTCATTTGCAATTTCATTCAAATGAATATATTATTATATTAGTTATTAAAGTGTTAGGGTCTATTTGGATAAAAATGATCTAACATCAAACATTTAATATCGTAATAGTACTAGACAGTGATATAACGTAATATCAACAACTTATATGGGCATATCATCACTCTCACAAATCAAATATGTGGTTGAAATTGTATCATACCATCTGTCTTGTACCGTAACACTATAAGATGTCTAGTGTTAGATCATTTTTATCTATTTGACAACCATTTAAATTGAAAACTATTATGATTGAAATTCAAATTTCAAGTTCATATCACGTGTGAGTACATAAAAGTGATACATGTACAAAGAAAAGAAACATATATGTATAGTAATAATGAAATTATTATAAATTAAGTTTTACATGATTACTTTGTTATTATACATACATATCACTTATGTACTTTTCAAGTGATGTGAATTTAAAATTTAATTTAAATTATAATATATTGATAGTATTGAATTTAATTATTTCCTAAAAAGACCGTAACACTTTAATTATATATATATATATATATGAAAGTTCAAATGAATACAAAGGTTGAAGACTTATTTGTTTATATTTAAAAGTTAAGGATGAAAGCATAAATGAATGCAAAGATTGGGACTTCTACTGCAATTTACCATTTAATTAAGGATAATATTAAACATTCACCCCATCCCGTGTCCACTCCCATTAAATTGTTTATATATCGTGATAAGTTAGAAACAAATTATCGTAAAATCATCACGATACATAAGGAATTCAATGGAGCTTGGGATGGATGTGAAGTGGATTTGAAGCATTGTCCTTTAATTATAATAAATAGGTGTTGTTTTTACTTTTTATTAAGACCGTGTACCCCGTTACATGATAAAGATAATTACTTAATGAAAATTTTATTAGTTATATCATACTATATGTTACTTTGGGGTAGATTTTAAAGATCCGACATCAATGTTCCACATCACTTAGCACTAAACTTTTAAGACTGCATTTATTATTATTATTATTATTATTATTATTATTATTATTATTATTATAATATATGCTTACGGTTTTATCTTGTCAAACAAGTCATTGTGTGATTATGTTATAGAGTTGGCTAATTCAATGTATCATCTATATTTATTCATTGCATAATCTCTCTCTCTCTCTCTCTCTCTCTCTCTCTATATATATATATATATATATAGACACACACACAATCTTTCAATTAGTTTGGTACTGGGTTCATCAGTTAAGAATAAGTGAACCAAGAAAATAGAAAAGGATAGAAATACCGAAGAAAAACGGTTGCATTGGCTTTCAATTATTGTTCAAGTAGCAAAGAGATTCCCATGGACAATTAACTTTCAACAATTGTTACACACAAGATACGGCAGAAAATAACTATCAACTTCAAGGTGGATAATTCTCAACAAGGGATAGACTTTGTATTGGACTATACAAGTCACGGGGTAGATTTCTTAATAACTAGTAACTTTAAGGTAGGAGGTCTACCAATAAGGGATAAGTGCGTGTGTGTGAAATTTTTTTTTTTTTTTTTTTTCTGTGGGCTATGGGTTAAGTCATGTAGTTTGGTTTCTTAATAACTAGCAACTTTAAAGTGAGACTGGGTTAACCCATGAGACCACTTTCATTAGAAACCAACTATTGATTTTAAGACATTTTTTGTAACAATTTTGTTATAGCGCTAGCTGCTTGCACTTTTATGATAAATAATTGACACACACTTAAAGAGGGGGTTATTTATTTGTTATTAGTTGGTTTTAGAAGTACAACCAATCACTAGCATCATAAAGAACCAGTAACGAGTGCTAAATCATTTTTATTTTGGGTTTCAATAAATGAAATAGTAAGTGTTTTATATGGACTATCCACCTTCTTGTCAAGGGAAATGGGGTTTGGGGGGTTGGTGGTAAAGGCTTGCGGTGGCCGGTGGTGAAAGGGAGAAACAAAAAGATAAGATGGACTTTTTGCAGAAAAAATGAAAAACTTGCTAGTTTTGCTATAATAATGACAACAAAGTAACATGTTTATGATAAGGCATTTTTGAAAATGGTTTAGAAAAGCAATATTTTTGTTGATTCTGACAATAGAAACTTTTTGTAAAAATATTTTTATGTTAATTATTTTCTTTCTATTCGATTTCTCTTTCCTCTTTCTTTGCTTCAGTTCTTCTCATTGCTTTTACTTGTCAAGTAAGCAACTTAATTTCACTTACATGTGTGTTGTACTTACGTGTGTGTTTCACATGATCAGTACAAATGTCTATCGGCCCAAGTCCTAAAATCTAATCAACCATACTTTGCACAAAGCTTTTGAGTTCAATGCACCATATCCGGATCCACATAGCAATGTTGGAGTACGAATTACACATGGGAAAATTTTAGTACTCTAGACTCAGTAATCAATGAAGATCTTTAAATATGTGTTCAAGAACGCAAATTAAACAATAAATTGGTGCTCTAAAGTTCACATGTCGGTTCTTGATTTTACCATAAAATATAGAATATGGATAATCTTAAAATCTAGAAATTTTTCCATATTACAAAATCTTCATGAAAATTGTTTAAGGAAGCTTTATCATAGATAAAAAGTTGATTAACGTGTCAATTTTAATAGAACAATATATTTTTCAATAGGGTAAATTTCACAAAAGTAACAATTTCATTCTTAATCTTTTTTTCATGCATAAGGTCCTGAACCTTTAAAAAATATGCACAAAAGGTCTCTATAGACAATTTCTATCCATTTTCACATTTATATGCTCACAAAACGACAAATTTACCCTTGTTCTGTAAAATAAAAGCAAATTAGTTAAAAAAACCTTTTAAAAAATCCAAAGATTTAAATAAAAAAAGAGAAACAATTGTTGCTTTTTTCAATTATTTACTGCATTTTTAGCTATATTTAGATGTAAACATTTAGAATGAGAGAGGTTATAGCGGAAATAAAAGGGAAGAAATCCTCCCTTTTTTAACCAATAATTCAAACATTCAATTTTTCCGCAAGAAAAATTCATATATTTTTAATCGTTCTAATTTTTATGACTTGAATATCAATCACATTTCAATTCTCATTGCTTATTTAGGTTTAAACATAGAAGAGCTCATTGCCTAAAGTGACTGAGACGCTAGTGGTGGTAATGGTGTTAGGTAAGTGAATGAGAAAGATAATATATTCATTAATGTATATGCATAACTTGTGTTAAGTGGGTAGATAAGAAAATGCCTGAATATGTATAAGTGAGTGAAATAGTAAGCGGCAGAGAGATCAAAATAAATTTTTAAAATTTGTGTTCTTATTTTTTTAATTTAAAAAAAGGTAAAATTTTCTTTATAGAAAAATTGAACAATGAAAATTGATAAAAATAGTATGTAGGGACCTTTTGTGCATATTTTTGAAATTTTGGGGGACATCTATGCTTAAAAAAAGTTAGAAATGAAATTATTATTTTTTGCAAAAGCTAGAGACCTTTTGTGAAATTTACCATTTTCATTAAAACTAAATAAATAGGTTTCACACTTTTCAATAATTTTTCTTTATATTCATATACCATACATTACCACTAAAAATCAACTTTCACTAAATCAATTAAACATGAAGCTCTCTAAAACAATTTCAAAGTAATTACCTAAAAGAAAAATCCAAAATAAGTATTGTGTTCGTGAATAAGCTGAAGTAGCTCAGTGTTAGTCATTTTTCCCCTTTTTTTTTAAAAAAATCACTTGAGTGAGTACTTCTTTTTTTTTTATTATTATTATTATTAGAATTCTCACTTGTGCGTTACACGGAGATAACAACAGCAATAAGAAATTTCAATGGGTAACAAATACATATTGAAGTAGTTACTCTCCATCAAACATACAATAAAAATAATCAATGTAAAAAAGTACAAATTAATAATAATTTAAATGACAATTTGCCCAATTTAATGTTCTTTGAAAGTATAGAACTTTTTGCAGTTCAAAATATTACCATCAATTTGTTGTCCATTAATTCTGAAACACCTACGTCATCAAAATAGTTATTATAAAACCCAAATTATTTATAACAATTACAAAGTATTTTCATGAAAATGTCATATTCAATTTTCTCTACCATTCTAGCCTTTTAAATATAAACGATAGTATGATGTTAGAAGGATTCAAACTCTAATTTATACACACAAAAAAAATGCCTTCATTAATCTAATATATTATTACTATCTGATTGTTCACTGTAAACCTCCATTTTCAGATTATTTGTAAACTTCCATTTTCAAATTATCTTGTCAGTTTGAAAATGCTTAGAAAATAATATAACAATGGAAGCAGCCATATGCAGTGTGAGTTCTATACACTAATTGGCCTTTAAGAAAATATCTATTTTGTCTCATTAGTATTTTAGTTCTCACAATTGATCACAATAAATTCTCTATCAGTTGAAGCTAGTGTTCAAATATTTCTCCGACACTAATGTTAATTAAATCCTATCATAGTTTACGACAATCCTACTTTCACCAGCAGTTTTACTCTTGGTTTCAAAACTTCATCGAACTTCTTCTCATGTTCCTTATCCATGTTTTTGGTCTCTAGACTCTCTACCTAAATCATGGTTAATATACAATCGGTAAGAAAGACTAGTTTTAATCACCTACCCCCATGTGGGTAGATTAAAGTCTACCCCTCCTACATGCCATGTAGGAGGGGGTAGACTTTAATCTACCCATCTCCTCTTACATGGCATGTCATATGGCATAGCATGTAGGAGGGGTAGACTTTAACCTACCCACATAGGGGTAGGTGATCAAAACTATAAGA
>CAVNYN010275536.1:0-22071 GCA_963692815.1 Nyctanthes arbor-tristis | reverse complement strand
CCATTCGCAATCTACTTTTTGAAGAAGTGAGATTCTACAGAGGAGTGAGATCCCAGGTTGAGCTGATCCTGCTGGAGCTTCAACGGATGAGGTCTTTCTTGAAGGATGCAGATGCACAGCAAGATACCGATGAAAGGATCCACAATTGGGTTGCCGAAGTCCGAGAAGCAGCTTATGATATAGAGGATAACATTCTCGTCTTTGTTGCTGCCAAAACTGCTGCTAGAAGGTACAGAAATTCGAGAAATTTGTTGAAAAGAATGGCTTCTTTTTTTAAAGAAAGTGTTACAATTTACAACACGGGCTCTCGGATTTCTAATATTAGGAGCAAGATTGCTAGTCTTACTGACAGTTTACAGACTTATGGTGTAAGACCCATAATTAATCAAGGAGAAAATCAGGGGCATGATGATTGGAGAATCCGTGATTTGAGGAGGGCTTATTCTCATGTTGTTGAGGAAGATTTTGTGGGATTACAGGAAGATATTAAAATGCTGGTTGCACATTTGATTGATGAACAAAAGGATAGGGTTATTTCAATTCATGGGATGGGGGGTTTGGGGAAGACAACAATTGCTAGAAAAGTGTATAGTAACAGAGATGTTAGACGTTATTTTGATGGATTTGCTTGGACTTGTGTATCCCAACAATGGGATAAAAAAGAGATCCTACAAGGGATTTTGATCAAACTTATTCCTGAGGAAAGGGCTGAGATTTTGGATATGAGGGATGAGGAATTGGTGAGAGAACTGCATGATGTGCAGTTGAGGAAGAAGTGTTTGGTAGTTCTTGATGATATTTGGTCAACTCAAGCTTGGGAAAGCCTCAAACCAGCTTTTCCTAACACAAGGATTGGTGCAGGTAGCAAAATATTGCTCACCACTCGGAATAAAGATGTGGCGTCATATGTGTATCCCAGTGGATTCCTTTATGAACCCAGGTTTTTGAGCAATGATGAGAGTTGGGAATTGCTGAGGAAGAAGACATTTCCCAGGAGACACGATATTTCTGGTAATGAGGTTATCTTTATCTTTTCCTTTATGGGTTTGTTGTATTTGTTTTACATTTTTGAATAATAATACAGGTGGGTTAGTTTGGTACACTGGAATAGACTGAAAAATAATTTTAGCACTAGATTAAGTGGAAGGCATGACATAAATGATATTAAAGGCATTGATTCTCTTAGTATGGAGTATGAAATGAAATGGAATTATACGGAATAAGGTACCCTAATAGACCATCTAAGTTCTACCATCCATTTAGCGTTATACTAAATTTTTTATCCTACCTGATCTGGTACGCCAAACATGGCATGGATGTTTTAACTCAGGTCCACGACCAGGGCCAGGACTACCTCTGGAAGGGTATTTACTCGAATACCACTGTCACGGTGACGTTGGATATATCTTATCTCATCCTTAAGATCGGTTTGTAAGGAGCATTTGATGTGGTTATAAGTCGTGCTTAATTTAGCAATGAAACTTTATACAGTCGTTATAGTAGTCTTAAATCATTTCCAGATCAGTTCAATTGACAAGGACCATATGTTTACTTCCAATGTCAGTTTAGCTTAACTGATTTAACATCACCTATACCGAGCTGAGTAGTTAGTCCAATGCTAGAGAGATTATGTGATTTGTTCTTTTTCAATTAACATATAAGATTTATCATCTTTAAAGCTTTTAATTACTCGAAGCTGCTTCCGAGAAGAGCATAATCTCTGTTTACTTCATCTAGCTGAAAATCTGCTTGCCCTGTTGAGGGAAGTATAGGCCAATGACACATTGCATTACTCTAATAGAGCCTTGCCATTTTATGATTGATCAAATCACGTATTACGTATTTGGGTCCGCTGATAAACTTATTTAACATCGTCTAGATTGAGTTGACTAGTTACTCCATTATTAGATGGTAGAAGATGCAAGTATTGATTTTTTAATTGTTCGTGCTCAACAGAATATTTGATTGACCCCGAGATGGAGATATTAGGAAAGGAGATGGTTGCGAGGTGTTGTGGTTTGCCACTGGCTATTTTGGTGCTCGGGGGACTTCTAGTAACAAAGCACAGCGTGAGAGAGTGGTTGACGGTACGCGAGAACATCAATTGGTACGTGGCTCGGGGCAGAGGTAATGGACAACAGCAAGCAGTAACTGATGTTCTAGCCTTCAGTTACCATGATCTTCCATATCAGTTCAAACAATGTTTTCTTTTCCTGGCCAATTTTCCAGAGGATTTTGAGATAGAAGCCGAGAGATTGTACCAATTCTGGCTGGCTGAAGGCATTATATCACAGCAAGAACGTGCTGAAGAAGAAACGATGATGGATGTAGCAGAACGCTACTTGGCTGAACTGGCACAAAGGTGCATGGTCCAAGTCAATGTAAAAGAAACTGCTGGCGGTTTCAAAAATTGTCGTCTTCATGATCTTATGCGCGATCTTTGTTTAACGAAAGCCAAAGATGAGAACTTCACACAAGTTCTTGATTTTAGACGTGATAGAAAAGCCGTAGATTCATTATCATCTAGCAGTACAATTCGGAGAGTTTCCGTTTACTTGGATTCTGATACCAAGCAATACCCTTTGGCTAGTAAAGAAAATCGTCACATCAGGTCGGCCTTCTTTTACGCTATTGATTGTAGGGGAGATATTTTGCAACAAATGAACTTCCATCTCAGTAGCTTCAAATTACTCAGAATTTTAGATCTTCAAGGATTTCAATCTGCCAATGAGTTGCCTAAATCAATTGGAGATTTGATCCATTTGAAGTCCCTGAGTTTGAGCTACTCTCAGTTCAAGAAGTTGCCATCATCATTAGGCAAACTGGTGTACTTGCAAACACTTGATTTGGAAGTCGACAATTTACTGCAAATCCCGAATGTCATCTGGAAAATGGAAAGATTGCGACATTTATATCTTCCGGTAAACTTTCGTACTCCAGATGACTCGAAATTAAGGGTGGATGGATTAAGTGAGCTGGAGACTCTAGTTAACTTCAATACGAGCTTATGCGATGTGAAAGATCTGGATACATTGACTAACCTTCGGAAACTACGAGCATCCATAAAGGATAAACTTGATGATCTGCCAAACATCCTCAAATACATAAGCTTCACACAGAATCATCTCAGACGTTCGTCCCTTTCCATTTCTTGTCCACAGTTTTGTTCAGATACTGAGTTGAGTCTTCTGAGAACACTACTTGGTTGTCATCGTCTTTACAAGTTATCCATAAAGGGGCGGATTGGTAAGTTACCAGAATTTTACCATTTCTCATCAAGCATTGCTAAAATAGCCTTCAAGGGATCTCTACTTGAGGAAGACGCTATGGCAACACTGGAAAAACTTCCAAAGTTGAGTAGCTTAACATTATACGACTCAACTTTTGTTGGAGACGAAATGACATGCTCGAGTAATGGGTTCCCGAGACTTCTGTATCTGAAGCTATGGGGTTTATCAAACTTGAATAGGTGGAGGATTGAACAAGGAGCCATGCCAAAACTCACTCGTCTAGTAATTGCTCATTGCGAAAAGCTGGAAATGCTCCCAGTTGGGCTTAAATTTGTTACCACACTGCAAAAACTGAATGTCCGGTCGATGCCTGATGGTTTTAAGGATCGACTTAGAGGAGTAGATCGGAAGAGCGAAGGTGATCTACTTTTGCAAAGTTAGACATGTACCTGATATCAAACTTGATTGAATTTTCCCCCCTTTTTTCTGTATCATTGATTTAGAAATGCATGTCCATTGCACCCTTATTGAGTTATTGTCACTCTTTCACCGTCAATTGTTGTTTTCCACTTGAATTTTGAGTGTCTGTTTGTGTTTTTTTTGTATTGAGTTCAAATGTATGTTGATTTCACTTGAATTAAAATGTGCCTTTTGGATTCAGTTCTGGGTAATTGGAACAATCACTATTAAGTGGGGAAATCTTCCCTCTTTTAGTGAAGTTCAGAAGCTTTTATTTTATCACCACAAGTCTTCCCTTTTGCTTTCTCCTTTTTGGCAGTGGATTTGGTGGAGCTTGAGTATGACAACAGTCTGGAGATGAGCCCTACTCGATAAAGTCTCTCAATCTCGCTCGCCCAGCTATACATCGATGCAAATGTTAGATCTACTGCCTCTTTCCGGCGATTGAACTAGATGATTTTTGTTGGTATCTAGAATCAAACCCGAGCTTAGGGAAAAAGCTGAAGAAAAGCACCAAGAACAGGTGCATATTTGGGTGATTCGAGAGAGAGAGTTTTCAGTAGGACGGTCTTGCATGCCTATGTGGCAAGACTGTCCATTAAATGAATGACAAGTGGAATTATATTACATTTACGCTCTCTTTTACTTCTCTTTCTTAATTTATATCACATTATTAGTACAAGTGAAATTATCTCACAAAGTTTTCTTTTGTTTCTCTCTCTTAATTTACTAAAAAATATTCACTCAACTAAATGTCAATCTAATTACATAAACAAATTTATTAATTTATGAACCAAATAACATATTTCTCCACATAAAGCTTATATAGTGAATACATGGTTTAAATAGGGCATGCCCAGAATGGGGCTAGTAACATGGAGAGAGCAATCTATAACAAAAACTTGTGAGTCTTGACTTTGATTATCTAGTGTTTCTTTCACTTAACTATCCACTTAAATAATTATGACATCAAAATTTGTCAGATTAAATCGATATATTAATGAACTTCAAAAATTTTAGTCAGCATATAATTTTATTTATTTTTTATTTTTTCTGGGTTAAATTACACAAGCCATCAACGATAAAAGAACGTCGATCGTTAAAGTTATATAGGATAATTAACAAGACATAAAATTTGAATCTTTACGCTTGTGTGAGATTTTCAAAAACAAATAGACAATTAAAATTTAGAGTAATTGAAACACTGCATATGATAAAGTGCTAATTTGAAAGTTAAATAAAATTTAGGGGAATTATATCTACACCTTATTAATCATGCACGCGCACACATATTTTTACACACTTCACTACTGAAATGTAATTTTGATCAATAAACAACATTTCATTTTTGAATATACCTTAAATTCTAAAATCAAATAAAATTGAAACAAAAAGAGAGGAAAAATGATTTAAAAAAAAAAAGAACAGAAAAGAATTGTGCAGCATTAATTATCTTCCCCGAATTTTTGACAAAGATTGAGCTTAGAATTAAGAAATCAAGTATTAAGTATCTCAGACCAAGAGTGATAACTCAAATAGTAAATAACACCACTTATCAAGGTGATATCGTGAGATCTGGAGTTCGAGTTTATGCCCCCCCAAAATTCTCTCAATTGTATTAGAAGAAGAAAAAAACTCACATCCCACACCTAGTCATGATGTGAAAAATAGGAAAATAGGAAATTAAGTATTAATTAAATACTTATTACGCCGGTGTTTTCATAAGAGTAATGCTATTTATCGAGACTGAAGACTGGTCGCTCGTGTAGTTGGTAACACTACATTGGAGGATAGGTGGAGTTGCATAAATATATAGGAACATTGATTTATTTAACTACTAATAAGGAAATGACAATTAGACTGGAGATGATGATGATGATAATAATAATACTTACCTAATAATATTCCTGGCACACATGAGAACAATGATATTAATTTTAAGTTTGATTGTAGCAGTGTGTGTAATTTCCTCTTGTTGCGTTTGTGTGTTTAGGGTCTTTCTTGATAATATATGAATGAATTAGAGTTCTTGTCTAGTTTGGGGTGAATGTAAAATATAAAAGTTTCTCTTTTCCTTTTTTTTTTTTAAATTATAAATAAGAAAAAAATGAAAATGGAGAATTATTACTGGGTTTTAGTTGGAGAAAGCAAGAATAATTCACCCGTCTATTTTGTTAACAATTGTAATTGAGCTCTTTATATATGATTTCTTTCTTTTATCGGTGTCCTAATTGTTGCCAAACACAATCCTAAGAACTACTCAGAGGGTTTAATATGAAGAAGAGTTCAAGAGAAAGAAAAGCCACAACCACAAGTGTAACAACCATTTTCATATTTAATTATTTACTTTCTAGTCAAAGTCAATGGATTCGGGTCTAAGTTCAAGATATTAGAAGGGTCTAATTGGATCAATTTATTTGCTAAAGGGTCTTTTATAAAAATTAGAATATTAATGGATCAATATTTAAGACTAAAATTTATGAGGGACCTTAGGTGCAATGTACTTATGTTATATTTTTATTACAATTTGTAATTGGAATTTGCAAGCTACCTTGTGAAGGAACCTATTTGAGAGAGAAATTGAGGAATCGAGAGGGAGAGAGCACAGAAAGTCGGTGTTAAGAACAAAAAGAGTGAGAAAGATATAGTGGACGAAGCAGACGACCGCAAGGAAGAAGAGGAGAGAAATTTTGGAAGAAGGAAAAGGAGAACAAGAGTCAAAGTAAGTATTAACTTATTTTAAACTTTGATTTATATAAGTTGGAGTGTAAATTCTTCTAGGGTTTGTGAAATCTCAAATGAAATTGGATATTAAGGTATAATTTTGTTTCCCATAGGCTTAAGTGGTATGGAAATTTTTATTTAGACATGAAATTGGAGGCTTGATAATAGTTTAGAAAATTATTTAAAAAAAAAAAAAACGGCTAGTATCTAGAATATAATGAAAGAGTAGAAAATAAAGCTGAAATCTTTCTATATAAGTTGGCTTTTTAAGGCTTTAAGATGTATTACCATGATATAATTTGTAAAATTAAGTTAAGTTAGAATAGATATAAGAAAGGGGCAGCTAATGGTCAATAGAAAAATGAAGATTTGTTCAGAGATTTCAGGGGATAGAAGGCTTGCAATCTATATCCTATGTTGATATGTATGCTGCCTATTGGCGAAGGGCCTATTGCTCAAGCTATTGATATGATATGCCACCTAGTCGAAGGGGCCTTTTGCTGGCTATGGCTCAAGTTAGTTATTGTGCCGCCTTGGGCGAATGAGTCATATTGTACTTATGGTCCAAGCTGGTGTCTACGTACGTATTACTTGATATATAATGATGCAAAATGACATGAGATTATGGATACTATTTGGGGGTGCAGTTTACGTTGATTTTCTAAATGAGATTATTTCATGATGTTTCCAGTATCATGATTTTTGTTATGAGATAAATTTTCATGAGATTTCTCTAAATGATGATTTTTCATTTTAACCCTTGTTTTGACAATGACATTTCATTGATTGTACATTTTCCAAGTATAATGGTTTTCTAAAGTTTTCACTCACTAGGCATTTATGGCTCTCGTGTTTTTCTCCAAATGATTTCTTACCAAGTAGCAATGGAGTTGGGCAACTTGTCAAGGTTGAGCCTGCTATTTAGAAAATTTAGCCACCACATAGGTTATTTTCAGAATTTATGTGCCTTATAATATGTGGTTATTATGAATTTGTTGAGCTTACCATATATTGGTTTACTATTAGATATTAACATCCTTGAGTAAATTAATTTGTGCTTACTATATCTCTCATGTGAAATGTTTTTATTTGTAGTAATGGGGATCTTTATATGTGAGGAGTTGTGCGTTGAGATCTTGTGGTTCAGGCAGGATGGATTTATCATAAAATTAAAGGAGATACTTTCCGAATTTTTTAAAAATAGTTAGCACATTCATGAGCCGCCTTGATGGTAGATTCTGGCTGTTGGTTGGGATCTGTTGTCCGTGCACGTCTAACTTCACATTCATTAGAGATACTTGGAGTGGGGTGTGTCAAGAAAAATCCTAAGTAGAAATTTGGAAGTTCAGGGGTTTAGTTTTAAGAAGTAAAGGATCAAGAGAATCCAACATTGGGTGAATTTCCATTCCTCCTTTTTTCATATTTTCTAAAATATATGTACTGGAGTTGAGCTCCTTCATTGTGCGTTAGCTTGTTTGTGGAGTATTAATATCTACTTTAAGTTGGAATTTGAGAATCTATGTGCGATATATGTTGTTAGAACTCACAAACTATATTGCGTTAAATTGAAAAGGAACCCGAGAAATTTCCATTATTATTTCTCCCAATGTGCACATAAGCTGCCATTGCACTTCTTTGGTTTTATCTCCCGTTTTCGCTCCTGTTGTGACAATAAAATTGGGCATCAAATAAAAAAATATTGCTTTTTAAAGGTTGTATTATGGTTCTGTTTTAGGGCCCGTATGATTTTGATTATTGGAGAATTGATTTTGTGAAAAGTGATTTTTTGGGAGAGTGTGTGATTGAAAAGTAAGGAAAACTTATGAGTTTATGTGCAATATTATTTTAATAGGTGAATGTGTGGTTAGAAATGAATTTGAATGAAAATTGATTTTGGGATAATCAATTTCATATGGGGCCATAGAGTTGCTCCACTTTATTCATTTAAATGGACGATAGTTATTTTATGTACTTGAAAGTGGATATAGGAGGCTCAATTAATTGTTTAACATGGATCTCTAAATCTATTTTTCTCTTGTTTTCATTCTTAGATTACTAGAAATTTGTAAGATGGCTGCGAAGACTTTTGTGCAAAGGCATTGGAGAAGAGAATTAAGAGTCAATGAAAAAGTTCTGCTTGTGTAATTTGGCATGTGATATAATTGTGTAACAGGTGAAATTTATTTTATTTTGTTGATTTGGGTAAATGTCACAGTTACTGCATTAGAGCAACAATATTGGCGAAAAAGAGCAATGGCTTTTATCAACATTGGGTTATATATCAAAGCCATCATCTGGCAACATAGTTAGTGGTTATAGTCTTCCATATGCTTTTTTGCTATTTGTTTTGGTGAGCTTAATTACGACTCTGTTTTAGGTTTATTAATTGATATTACTTGGGGAAATATAGTGTTTAATTGGATACTATTTGAAATCGACATAGCATGCTCTTTTGTTATTTAGTTTCTTTTCCTCTCATTTCTTCAATGTAGGTGCTGCATTTGGATCCTTAATAGAAGAATCGGAATCTGAACAAGAATCAGATTTCAAAAAGCTCCATTTTTTCGTTACAGTTATTTTGTTTTGAGTTATTATAAGGCTGCATCTTTGTGCAGATTTTAGTCACATTGTCACTTAAGATTATATTGTATAACCATGTTCTCCTATAAACATAGTTACCAATAAAGTTATCTAAAATTTGCAATACATAATCACTATCAATGTTGCAACCACTAGGAGTCGTATATTACAATTCATAAAGGCAGATTCACAAATAAGTTCCAATTAAGGTGTAAAAATGAGTGCAATTTAGTATATGTTCTCTAATTTCACCTAACAAGTTAACAATTCAACTTCTTATTTGCAGACAGAAGCTCTGAAACAAACAATACGCATGTGCAAGTTGAAAGCCCAAAAAGAATTTCCAAGTCAGATTTGACGGCTGCAACCATCCCTGATCCACGAAAGAATATGGACAGTCGACGAGGACGAAGCTAGGAGGTTTGCAGACTGGTGCTGCTGACCTGCAGTAGGATTGCTGTTGCGGTTGTAAATCCCAAAAGAAAATGGCAGAAGAAAATGTAATGAAGTATCGTATAGGCTACGCATTGCCACCGAAAAAAGTTCACAATTTCATTCAATCCTCTCTTGTTAATCTCGCTAATGAACGAGGCATCGATCTGGTTCCGATTGACTGCTCCAAACCATTAACTGATCAAGGCCCATTTGTCTGTATCATCCACAAATTTTACGACCCAGATTGGAGAAAAGAACTGCAAGAATTTTCGTCCCAGAATACTGATGTTATCATTGTCGATCCTCTTGACTCAATTGACCCGCTTCACAATCGAATTTCCATGCTCCAAGTTGTAAACGAGCTAAACATCTGTCAAGGGAAGGAGATGTCGTTTGGATTACCTAAGCAGATTTTTGTTGAAAATCTGGATTCAGAACTGGATTCTTTTTTTGATTGGATGGAAACTGAAAGGCTTAAGTTTCCAGTAATTGCGAAGCCGTTTTTTGCAAATGGGAGCTCAAACTCTCATCAGATGTCGCTAGTTTTTAGTAAGGAGGGTTTGGCAGAGTTAAAACTTCCGATTATACTGCAGGAGTTTGTGAACCACGGTGGAGTGATTTTTAAAGTTTATGTGGCTGGAGAGCATGTCAAGTGCGTGAAACGGAAGTCTTTACCTGATATTTCGGAGGAGACACTGGGTAAGACTAATAATATTTTGTCATTCTCGAAGATATCTAATCTAGCTGCTCAAGATAAGACCGATGAGCATGTTGCTAGGATAATCGAGGACGCTGAGATGCCACCCATGAGTTTTGTGACTGCAATAGCTAACGGGTTGAAGCAGGCTTTGGAATTGCACCTCTTTAACTTTGATGTGATAAGGGACGGTAAGGTTGGTAACCGATATCTTATAATTGATATTAATTACTTCCCAGGCTATGAAAAACTTCCTTCATATGAGACATTTGTGACGGACTTTTTTCTTGATATTGTGCAAAGGAAGTAGAGGAAGAATTCAGCTGATCGTATATCATGTCAGGTGTTTCTTCAGTGACAGTATAAAAGGGCAATGCTTTTAGTTTCTTTTCATTGACCATGGCCGGCCTAAAAAATTTCAGGGGTATGCTCATGTATGATGCTGCTCTGCTTGGACAGCTTCATTGATGCAAAAACTTACTCCTGGGAAGTCCAGGGATACATTTAACTATTTCCAAATTGGCACTTTTTACTCAAATAAATATTTGCTTGCATGCTCTCTAAATGTAATAACTGTTGCTGTTATAAATTAATTCTCCGGCCTACAAGTTTCACATATGATGAATGATAAACTGACCTTTTTGTTTTTCTTTTTTAGGTTTTGCTTATCATTGAAGGATCATTTACATTTTTTATAATTTTATTTGTTGGGGATTTTCTGCTGGCCATTAGCGCCCCCCCCCACTAGGGTGCATCACATTTGACTATTAGTGGACAAGTTTAGGCAGTTAAGATTTAGATACAGTGTGAGCTTGTAAAGAAAAACAAAGGCTCAGACTTTACAGTTCTGGCTTTTTGCATGGGTTAATTTTTTGATGGTTTATATCAATTTCCTTAATGTACTATAAATCACAATTTCAAAAGTATAAATGAGGGAAATTTATAAGGAACCAGGACCGGGTTTCTTACAGAGCTCCGTTTTCAATAAGATGCTGTCATGTGTTGTGTGTCAGGTGAGGTATCAGTCTGTGATTGGAGACAAAGTCTGACTTTATTTCCATAGCCAAACTGATGTATAAATGAGTGGCCTTTTTCATTTCAAAAATAAAGTGATTGTGCAGTAGGTGAATTATTTCAGAAAGAAATAGAATATCATTGTGGGAAATATTTCAGATAATACAAAGCCAAACAGGAAACCAATTGCAACTTATGTTTATGATAAATTTTTTCTGGTTTTTAAAGAATCAAGTTTAGGTGAACCGTAGAAATGGATACAAATGGGGTGACAATATAGAAATACAAAGTTGTGTATTATGCTCGTGTTAGTTTTCTATGTCTATTGCAAATAGAAATAGAATGAATAGTGGGTGAGTCCCATTAAATAGATGGATGCAAATAGTGTAACAAAATTTTTGTTTTGAAATAGAAATAGAAAAAAATAGTGTTATTTATCACCACCGGTTATGATCACCACGTTTAAGTGGTATTAAATTACAAGTTCACTTAAGTACATCACTTGTCCCTGTATTTTATTTGACTTATCAGTTAATATGGCACTGACACATAGGATGATTATCATTACCGGTAGTGATGAATAGCAATATTCAATAGAAAAATAACAAGGGCTATCGTGATTTTAACATTATATACTCAAACACTGGGAAAATAAAGAATCATGTTTTTAAAGTCTTTTTCAAGAACTTAAAAGTTTTGTCAAAAAAATTTCTACTTATTTGGCATTGTCACATGGATACATGCATAGGCGGAGCTGTAAGGGTGTATTCTATTCTTTTCGTGAATTATTTTTCTTTTATTTTTTTGGCTTTCTCTCCCTTCAAAATTTGTTTGGTTTTTTTGACATAATCGGTATTATCTATAGAGTGAAAGATATTGAATATTGGTGTCAAATCAAAACTCTTAAAAAAAGCTTTAATTTGAGCTAATTTACAACATCTAATTATGAGTGTATTGTTCACAAGAAAGTTTCAAATACTAAAGACAAAAATGCTACTTTTATTTTTAATTTTCCACCAATAAATTTTCAAACTTCTTCCAGCTAAAAATCCCAAAAAATATATGTACCCTTCTAATGTCAACATAATCTGATTAATTCTAAATAAATCTTTTTAGGTTAACAATTTTTATATGTACAAGTTTCAACTTTCTCTGTAAAAAAAAAAAAAAAGTTTCAATTTTCTCTCTCTTATTTCTTACCTTTTTCCTTCTTTATTTTCCATTTTTCTCCATATTGTCTTTGACCGATATTTGCATTAGAGATGCTCTTATTGTCTTTCATATCATTTTTGTAATAAATTCTTTACTGTGATCACTACTTGAAAATTTCATCTTCCTTTTATTAGTTCGTCAAGATATTGTTCCTTTTGAAAGTCATTTTTGAATTTAGCGTATGATGATATGAATTATTGTTCTTTTTGTCGGTGAGGTATTATTTCTTTATTTTTATTTTTTTTTTCATATATTGTTTAAATGTAAACTTCACTTTAAGGAAAAATGGTATTGTTAAATTATGGATTGTGCATACCCATGGTCAAATATCTGACTTAGCCACTGGATACATGCCATGTGAATTTAAAATACACATGGCTTGGGTTTGAAATACACATGATGCGACATGAACATGAATGAGAAGTTTTTTAACAAAACATCGGAGCAGTTGTTGAAAATTTTCCGATGTTTATTTTATTAAGAATGTGAAATTGTCCTATCCCGAATTCAAGAATCGAGGTAAGGTAAGCCCTTCATTTGGTGACTGCTCGACTATTGTTCATATATTTTTAAATAATCATTTCTATTGCTTATGTTAATAACTTTTGTGCTTATTTTTCTCCTCGGTTGGGCAGCTCTGCTTGATGAGTGCTATAATAATTTTTTGTTGGCTTACGACTTCAAGCATTAAACGTGACGATGGAATTTTGAAATGTGGAGATAGAATGAATGTGATCATTATATGAGAAATTTGGTTCCAGAAACTCAAAGAATGTTAAAATTGTCTCAACTTGCAGATTTTGGTGAAAAGTCTGATGAAAGTTAAACACTCACTAATATTTGACACCCCGTATGCTAAAGCCTCAAAGGATTTCACGGCTAGAGTCAGTGTCACAGTTAGAAGACAGTCGAAAGGATAGCTGAAATTTAACGACCTCCCATCTTAATGTTAAAAGATTTTTTTCGTCAACTTTTCAAAAGATAAAAAAAGGTTTTATTTTATTCTTAAACGGGGCGGGGAGCCTACTTTTGAGTGCCCCAATGCTAATGTGCATTGGAGAACAATTGGCCATGTCAATTCTTTCTATTCTTCCCTCCAACTCACCTTTGCAATTTCCCCGCGCAATCATTTATGGTTCTTACAATCTCCACTATTTGATTTTCTTTCCTTCATTTCTACTCATTTTCCCCGCTTCTCCATTTCTCTTTTGTCCATATCTTTGTCTTAATTTTAAATTATTGCTCTAGATTTTCTAGGTTTGTAAAGGTTTTCCTACAAATAGTATTTTCTTGCTAGAATGTGCTGTGTGATCCACAAAATTTATGCAAACATTATTATATTGTTAATGATCCCAAAAAGAATGGGAAATGTGGATATATTTCAAGGACGAAAGACGATACAAACAGCTAGCCTTGAATGGCAAAAGGTAAAAATATAACCAATAGGGAGGTGAGCAAGATAAATCCCCGTCATTTGACATGAACCGGAACAATTTTTGAAGGTCCTTTTTTTTTTTTTTTGTTTATAGCAACACAATGCATGCAAGTTTAAGTAATTGAATTGACGCCTCATTTCATCCTGTGTTCTGCTTATCAATCGTAATTTATGACCTCATTCAAAATATCAAAGTGAAAACGATCTCAACAATAATAAGTTACTAGAGCATCCAGAATGAAGTGCTAATTTTAAATAGCCACACAAGTAATAAAATATAACTTTAGTGATTGTTAAATGAGACACGTACATGTTAATTTTAATATCTATTTAACTATCACGTTGGATGTGTTTAAACTATTAAAGTTCATTCAAGCTCAAGTGAGTCCCATTGTTGTAAAAAAGTTATTGGCCATGCATAAAAGTGTCAACTCACATATTAAAATTGTTGTTAAAGTTAGAAACAAAAGCAAAGTCACTTCCTCTATCTCATAGGTAATTGGCACAAAAGGTCCATACCTTTTGATACTCTTATGCAATTGATCCGTACTTTTGAATTATTGGCAATTTCACCTCTACCGTCATGTTTTCGTAGTAAAATTCATCTTTGTTGCTACAGTCACCGGTGTATTTATTTTTAGGAGGATGCCAAGAAAAGTTTTGGTGCAAATGTTCATTTAGTCATCTTATTCCTTGATAAATTTGTAGAATTATTATTTAATTAATTGCATAAACAAAATGAAAATGTAATACTTTTTTTGGACAATACCCACCTCATTAATGGTGGAGCCAGGCGTTATTGGAGGGGTGAGCCGGAAGAATGAGACGTATAGTACACATAGCTTAATTACTCTATACATATATATATATAATTTTTTCCCCTGATTTTGTTTTTTTTTTTAGGGGTGGGGGGAGCCCACCATGGCCCCCTAGCTACACCATTGACCTCATCTTGTATCCACTTCACATTCACCTCATTGAATTGCTTAAGTATCGCTATAATTTGTTTCTAATTTATCTCAATATATAAACAATTCACCCCGGATGTAGGGTGAACACGAGATGAGATAGATGTTTAGTATTATCCTACTTTTTAAAGAAGTACATGTCATAGCTATTGATTTAAAAGTTATAAAAATTTGACACCTCCAAAAGTATCGTAATCGGATTGTAAAAAGTTATATATGATATACAAAAACATGATAACGTAATTATATAATAATATATAAAAAACATATATTGTCCTGTGTATTATTTATAAGACTTTTGTTAAAACTTTTTGTACATGTTGTAAAACTCATGCTTGTATAGACGAGTTTGCCCCTTTGATCTAAGACCCGTGTGACGCACGTTGATTTATCATTTACCAGGAAAATTGATTGTGTAGGTAGAAAAAGATCGCAATGTATTAACACTGGGTTTGGGACCTCAATTACTAGGAAAGAAATACTAAAGAACTCCTAATGAAAGGATTTAAAAGTTAAAGATTGCAAGTGCTACTCAATTATACTACTTTTTTCACAAAAAATAATTAAGTTTGTCTAAAGGTTAAAGATTGCGAGATCCACATTTTTTTAATAAAAGTACAAAAAGCCAATTTAAATTTTAAAACATAAAAGAAGAACAATATTGTTTCATTATTTATAGCTGAAAAATTTTTGGGCTCTTTTCGCAAATACATGTCTAACTTTAGTTTATTCTAAAGATACTTGGTACATATTTTAAATTCTGAAAATTATGTGTAATATATTGTGTTACATAGATAACAAGTATGTTACTTTTTATTTTCTTCAATATTTTTATTATTTTTTCTATTTAATAAATATTTTTTTCATACCCCACCCCCATCCCCCAACACCCCCACCGACCTCCAACCCACCCCCGCCAGCCCGTCCGCCGCAGGCTTTTTTTTTTTTTTAATATATATTCATTTTTTTCATATAAAGTAGCGTACAATATTCTAAGCCATTACTAGCTATTATTATTATTATTATTATTATTATTATTTAAATGGTAGCTTATAATTTAAATTGTAATTTAAAACCAGTACTAGCTAGCTAAAACATCTTACTTAATTCACTTGCTATTATTATTTGAATCTTCACCTTACAATAATAGCATTTAATATCTGTACATACCCAATGCATACGTAGTTATTATTAAATTTAAGAAGGATCCCTCTTCCCGCGCCTCAGAATTCCTCTTTTTCTGGTTTTGAATATAAATGAAATTGATATATATTCTTAATTATGTAATTTTTTTTAGAGTTGGTACCTGATCAAATATACCAGACATGAGTGAAGCCAAGTTTTTAATTTTAGAGTTAATATTGTTTGACAATGTAACTTTGTCATATTAATTAGGCTAGCCATGTGCTAGTGACTACAGTTATAGCTAGATTTAGACACGAGAATACAATGAAATTTTTTTTAATATGTGAATGTTTACTTATAAATATCTAGTATCTCCTAATTATGTGAAAATGTTAACTAGAATGAAGACTGATACGTTATAGTGTAGTAATAACATTTATATAATATATATTATTACTCAACAAATGAATTAATAAAATTATACCATCTTTGATCACCTTCTATACTGTGTGGTGACGTTTGAAGAGGGTATCTTATCAAGGGGATATACGAACACAAATTAATAGCTGGTAAATAGTAAAAGAATTTCATATGTACAGAAAAACCGATATGCGTAGTAAAACTGAAAGAATGACATAAAGGATTGTTAGAATATTAATCCAGACTAATAAATCTTGGTTTAATGAATAAGTTACATGTGTTTATAATTCGTCACAGGTAAAGAGGAGTTTCATGTTTATTAAAATTTCATTGAATTAGTGGTTTATTAAAGTATCTTATAGTAGTTTATTAATTAATGTATTTTAATTTAATAGTATTAAAATGGGATTGTCTATTGTACTTCGAGCATCAGAGAATCGGAGAATAAAATCACATTTGAGTTGAAAAATTATTTGTGAGTTTCAAAGAGAACAATATTCTTCTTTCGAAGTTTCTGTCATATATTTGTAAGTGATTTTTATTAGGTTCACCAAATGCTTCCAACAAATTGGTATCAAAGCTTCGTTGTAATATGGCATCCAACAGCAGTATGTTGCAACCTCGACTTCCTCGATTTGATGGGAAGAATTATAGTCGATGGAGTCAACAAATGAAAGTCATGTATGGTTCTCAAGACTTATGGGATATTGTAGAGAATGATTTTGTTGAACTACAAGACTAAGATGTTGTTACTCAACAACAAATTAATGAGTTAGAGGAGAATCGCAAGAAGGACAAGAAGGATTTGTTCTTTATTTATCAAGCCATTGATGAAGCTATATTTGAAAGAATTTCGGTAGCAACTTCAGTAAAGGCTTGCGGCTTGGGACATTCTACAATCAATTTACTAAGGAAAAGATAAAGTCAAAATGGTGCGGTTGCAGGCTATGAGATCTGACGTTGATACACTTCAAATGATAGATTCTGAATCGGTGGAGGAATATTTCAATCATGTTCTTTCAATTGTTAACCAATTAAAAGTAAATGGAGAATAAATATCCAATCAGAGAGTAGTGGAGAAGATGCTCAGGGGTATGACTAGAAAGTTTGAGCATGTCGTTGTTACCTTTGAAGAATCAAAAGATTTGGCCACACTATCTATAAATAACTTGATGGTATCTCTCCAATCTTACGAGCTTAGATTGAAGCAATCTGATAGTTCTTCAGAGCAAGCTTTTCAATCTCAAGCTTCTTTTAGGCAAAGCTATCGAGGAAGAGGAAGAGATGGACATGGAAATGGTAGAAATTTTGAGCCTCGAAACAATAGCAACAACAATGAAAGCAAAAAAGAATCAGGGTTTTTTCAAAGCCAAAGAAGAGGAAGAAGTAGAGGTAGATGAAAAAGTCAAGGTTGAGGTCATGGTGATTTTTCTAATGTTCAATGTTATAATTGTGGATGTTTTGGCCATACCAAACCACATTGCAGGCCGAGGAAAAATGACGGTGATATTAACACATCCAATTATGTCGTGTAAGGAGCAAAATAAGGATGAAGCGTGAAGGTATACTTTTTATGGCTTGTAAAACACAAGAAGTTTTTGTTGAAAATGTTTCGTATCTTGATAGTGGTTGCAGTAATCATATGACTGGCAACAAAGATACTGCCATAATTTTAGATGATTCTCTCCAAAGTGAAGTCAAGATTGGAGATGACAAGAGTCTTCAAGTGAAAGGAAAGGGCGATATTCTTGTTCAAACAAGGAAAGGTGTCGAACGAATCACCAACATATATATTCTATGTTTCAGGCCTCAATCACAATCTGTTGAGTGTTGGACAGCTTCTTCAGAAGGGGTATGATGTTATTTTTAAGAATGATGCATGCGAGATCAAAGGCAGGGATGGTATGTTTATCACAAGAGCGAAAATGACCACGAACAAGATGTTTCCATTGAATTTTTCCTATGGCCAAAGTTCATGTTTCAACATTTTGGTGAATGATGTTTATTGGCTATCACATTTTCGATTAGGACATTTGAGTTTTAACTCATTGTCTCATATGTGCAAAATCATATGGTGAGAGGAATGGCAAAGATTAGTCATAAGGATCATCAAGCTCGTGCAGCATGTATTCTTGGGAAGCATTATCGCAACCAATTTCCAGTTGGCAAAGCTTGGAGAGCCTCAAAGCCAAAAGAAAGGTAAGCTTGATGATAAATTAGAAAAATGTATTATAGTAGGATGCAGTGAAAATTCAAAAGCACATGGCTTGTACAATCCCAACTCTAAGAAGATAATCATAAGTAGAAATGTAGATTTTAATGAAGAAGAATCCTGGAAGTGGAGTGTTGATGATCAAAAACAAAAATAAGTTTCTATCAATATTAAAGACGGTGATGAATCATTGTTCCCAACTTCCAATTCACCATCAAGGAATGGAGAGTCCTTTTTCCATCACAAAGGAATCGACTTGACCGAATAACCATCCACAAGGTATTCATCCATTTGAACATATTATAGAGTCTGCATTACTTGTGGATGCAGATCCTATAAGTTTTGAAGAAGCATTCAAGAAAGAGAAATGGAAGATTGCCATTGATCAAGAGATAGATGCAATTGAAATAAACAAGACATGGGAGTTGATTGAACTTCCAAAAGATAAAATAGTGCTCGTGGTGAAATGGCTGTACTAAACAAAGGATTCAAATGGTAAAGTAGATAAAAATAAATCCAAACTTGCTAAGGGTTACAAACAAAAGTTTGGTATTGATTATGAAGAAATATTTGCTCTTGTAACTCGACTCGAAATAGTTTGTTTGCTTTTATTAATGGCAGCTCAGAAAGGTCGGAAGGTGCATCAAATGGATGTGAAGTCAACTTTCCTGAATGGCTTCCTAGAAGAAGAAGTATATGTTGAACATAATCCTAGTTACAAAAAGAAAGGAGAAAAGCAAAAGGTGTATCATTTGAAGAAAGCATTGTATGGATTAACACAAGCTCCAAGAGCTTGGTACAGTCAGATTGACAGCTTCTTTTTAAAGAATGGATTCAGTAGGTGTCTATACGAGCATGTACTCTATAGCAAAAAGGATGGAAGAGGTAATTTTCTTATTATTTGCTAGTATGTTGATGATCTTATTTTTACAAGCAATAATGAGAAAATTGGAATGGATTTTAAAAAAATCATTAATGATGGAAGAATTTGATATGGCAAATTTGGGACTTCTACATTATTTTCTTGGGAATTGAAGTGAAACAGACAAATTAAGGATTCATGATTTCTCAGCAAAAGTATTCAAAAGATTTGTTGAAGAAATTCAGAATGGATGCCTTTATCCCTTGTAGCACACCTAGAGGGGTAAATTTGAAGTTGAGTAAAGATGATGGAGTTGAAGAAGTTGATGCCAGTTTCTATTGAAGTCTTGTGGGAATCTTAATGTATTTAATTGCAACAAGACCAGATTTAATGTTCATTGTGAGCATGTTAAGCAGATTTATGACTTCTCTAAAGAAAAAGTCACTAGGAAGCAGGTAAAAGATTTATTCGTCATGTTGTTGGCACTATTGATCATGGGATCCATTACAAAAGATCTCAAAAACAAATCGTGATTGGTTACACTGATAGTGACTTGGGAGGTGATGCAAATAATCAGAAAAGCAAGTGAGAGTATGTTTTCAATACTGGTTTAGGTGCAGTTTCTTGATCTTCGAGGAAACAATCTGTTGTTGCTCTTTCTTCTACATAAGTAGAGTATATTGCTTTATGTGCAGTTGGTTGTCAAGCTCTTTGGCAAAGATGGATATTGAAAGATTTAAAATGTTCTCAAGAGGATGAGACACTATTATATTATGATAATAACTCAGTCATTGCACTTAGTAAAAATCTAGTTTTTCATGGAAGGAGTAAGCATATCAGGATGAAATACCACTACATTTGAGACTTGATCAAAGAACGTGATGTAGTTGTCAAGCATTGTAAGACACATGATCAAATTGCAGATATCTTCACAAAGGCATTGAAGGCTGAAACTTTTTATCAAGATAAAGGAGAAACTTGGCGTTGCTCGAGTCTAGATTAAGGGGGATGTCAGAATATTAATCTACTATTAAATCTTGGTTTAATGAATAAGTTACACACGTTTATAATTCGTCACTTATGAAGAGGAGTTTCGTGTTTATTAAAGTTTTATTGAATAAGTGGTTCATTGAAGTGTGTTACTAGTTTTTTAATTGATGTATTTTGATTTAGTAGTATAAAAAGGGGATTGTCTATTGTACTTTGAGCATCGGAGTATCGGAGAATAAAATCACATTTGAGTTGAGAAATTATTTGTGAGTTTCAAAGAAAACAATATTCTTCTCTTGAAGTTTTTCATATATTTGTAAGTGATTTTTACTGGGTTCACCAAACGTTTCCAACAAGGATAAACATGTGTAGCTTTGAAAGGACAATTTTTTTTATTTGAAGGGACAACTTTGTGATTCGAAAGGACAATTTTTGATATGGAAAGTCTTCACCTCA
The DNA here is from genome assembly GCA_963692815.1 of Nyctanthes arbor-tristis. NCBI lineage: Eukaryota > Viridiplantae > Streptophyta > Magnoliopsida > Lamiales > Oleaceae > Nyctanthes > Nyctanthes arbor-tristis. The sequence goes on along the minus strand of CAVNYN010275536.1, from coordinate 1,252 downwards.
TCTATCTTCTTCCATTTTGTGTATCTGTGTATCTTGCACTATAGAATGAACAGAAAGAAGAAAGAAGATAAAACAATTAACTTTTCTCCAGGCAAAACAGTAGAAATTATTAATGGAAAGAAAATGACAATCTGCTGTATATTTATTAATTAGCCAGACTTCCTGTTGAGTCTTAAAAGTAAAATTCTTCTTTGGCCAAGCTTCTTTTCCGTTTTCAACAAATTAGATATTGATATTATCTTTATGTCTTCGTCATATAAATTATCATGAATTAACAGTCATTGCATTTTATTTTCGTGTCTGTTCATTTCAACGCGTGTTTTATTTTGGGAGATTTAATATGCAATTATATATCCAATAGATTTTTCTAAATAATGTAAATTACGTATAATAAAATAATATTTTATGTTGAGTTGAAACAAAGTGTGTACGAATATAACTAAACAAATGAAAAGAATCAAAGCGGGGATTTATGCAAGCTGAAAAGAACGTGAATGATGAAGAAGACAATTGTAATATGATAAGATAGCAGTCAGAATGTTACCAACGATTTGCTCAAGGACATCGTTCATTGCCGATAGCATCCAAGAAACAGTCATTGATTACTGACGATTTGTCAAGCCGTTGGTAATCACCAATGGGTAACAAACTCCGTCAGTAATCACCGACAAGTACAGATATTTCGTCGGTGATTACAGACAGAAGGACAGGTAGCCGGTAATTACCGAAAATATCTTCTTCTCATCAGTAATTATTAGCCATGTCAACGAACTCAGCTCAGGCTTTTTTGATCATGAGCCTAAAAGGCCCAAGCCAAAGCCTGGCTCAACTCGCTCAAGAAATTGAGGCTCAACCCGAACTTTAACTCGGGCTTTTTCCAAGCCGGATTGGCGTGGCTCTTTTTTTTTTTAATTTTTTTCCTTAAGTTTCACACGGGCTTTTGACGGCCCGTATACATACGGGCCGGCCTGTTTTGGCCTGACGAGCCACACGGACCGGCCTGGATTGAGGTCACCCCTCAATTTGGGGCTCGACTAGGGCCTTGGCTCTTATTAAACAAGCCACGAGCCTGTTTAGCTCGAGCTTTTTCCAGGCCGGGCCACAAGCTGTCTGAGCCGGCCGGCTCGTTATGGATCCCTAGTAATTATTGATGGATTTAATTTGTCGGAAATTTTTCGTCAGTATTTGACTGCTTTGTCGTAATGAGCTTTCTCCTTAGATACGGTATTTTGATATTTTTCCTTTTTTTTTT
>CAVNYN010275534.1:0-22674 GCA_963692815.1 Nyctanthes arbor-tristis | reverse complement strand
TGGCGGTTTTTTGGGTGGGGGGGGGGGGTGGGGGGTGTTCAAGCTTGTTGCGAGATGATGAAACATGTGGATCTGATGTTAATTGGGAGTGAAAGGACTTAACTGGCTGATCTCGTCTTGTTGTAAGCTACGGTTCTCTATTTTCATAAGATATATATTTTTTGTTTACAATTAATTATTTCAACAACTCGTAATTTTGGAATTTGACTGATTTCGACATGAAACTAATTTTGTTTACAATTAATTAATTATTTCAAACAACTCATAATTATGGTAGGCTTGGCTGATCTCGTCTTATTGTAAGCTACGGTTCTCTATTTTCATAAGATATATATTTTTTGTTTACAATTAATTATTTCAACAACTCGTAATTTTGGAGTTTGACTGATTTCGACATGAAACTAATTTTGTTTACAATTAATTAATTATTTCAAACAACTCATAATTATGGTAGGCTTGGCTGATCTCGTCTTATTGTAAGCTACGGTTCTCTATTTTCATAAGATATATATTTTTTGTTTACAATTAATTATTTCAACAACTCGTAATTTTGGAGTTTGACTGATTTCGACATGAAACTAATTTTGTTTACAATTAATTAATTATTTCAAACAACTCATAATTATGGTAGGCTTGGCTGATCTCGTCTTATTGTAAGCTACGGTTCTCTATTTTCATAAGATATATATTTTTTGTTTACAATTAATTATTTCAACAACTCGTAATTTTGGAGTTTGACTGATTTCGACATGAAACTAATTTTGTTTACAATTAATTAATTATTTCAAACAACTCATAATTATGGTAGGCTTGGCTGATCTCGTCTTATTGTAAGCTACGGTTCTCTATTTTCATAAGATATATATTTTTTGTTTACAATTAATTATTTCAACAACTCGTAATTTTGGAGTTTGACTGATTTCGACATGAAACTAATTTTGTTTACAATTAATTAATTATTTCAAACAACTCATAATTATGGTAGGCTTGGCTGATCTCGTCTTATTGTAAGCTACGGTTCTCTATTTTCATAAGATATATATTTTTTTGTTTACAATTAATATTTTCAACAACTCGTAATCTTGGAATTTGACTGATTTCGACATGAAACTAATTTTGTTTACAATTAATTAATTAATTATTTCAAACAACTTATAATTATGGTTGAAAAATGCGTAAATGCTAAATATTCTGTTTCTTAGACTTCCGCTTGGCCGTCGGTTGAGTCCTTCTAATTTGCTAGGACTGCAATTGATTGGGAAGAATGTAACTCAAACTCGGTTGAAAATCCTAACTAGGGATATACCCTCCTAGTACTATTGAACTATCTCTTTGACCATGATTCTCTATTTTAATATGCCAGTAACGTTTAATTCAAGAATCACTCCTTCACGAGAAAGAGATGCTTGGCCTTGGATTTAGCAACGTTATTAATACAACTTTTAAAACTATATTAATAAAACTTGTTTCTAGCTTATTACATCTGATTGCAAGTATATGCATCTTTCATAAAATAATATATCTTTTCGATTGTTAGATTATCAATAATTGGATTTTATAGAGAAAATAATATGTTTGAGTTTGACTAAAAGTAATTTCCTGTGTGAATTGCATTTAAAACAAAAACCTATTGCCTCCAAAGAAAATTGTTTTCCTTATCTTTGAAAATTATGTGGTTATATGACCAAAAGTTAAGAATGTATGAATGAAAAAACAATGTTTTATGGAAAATGCTCTAATCGAACATTATACAAACTTTGGATAAATGCACATCATAATTAATTCAACATTTTTAAGTATCATGATTTGGTGCAATTTTTATCTAGGGACACCGGACGTCTATTTATGTGTTACTTTTCCCTCAACTAATTTACCCACGAGCTCATAGACTCACATACAATATCGTGTCTATGTGATTAAAATTAATATGGAGAAGACGCGGTGTTTCTATAGTGTCCATTAGACACTGGTGTCCAAAGAACAGTATTGCAAGTACCCATTGGGTGTGTAGAGGGCCAATCACCCAACACACCCAATGAGTGCCTATGGTGTCCAAATGATATCATAGAGTGTGTCAAGAAGACGTCATATACACTAATGTCTTTCTTATAGACTTCAGTGTCTCTAAATATAAATGTATTTGGCAACTCTTTGAATTATTTATTTTGTATATAATCTGTCACATAATATTATTTCATTCGTTTAACTTTTTTAAAAAGTCAAAAAATAAAAAATCAAACTACAATTTTTTATTTTCTATAAAAAATAACTAATAAAATAATATCACATAGTAAATTATAAACTAATTTATATTATGTATAGTTTCCAAACACTTTGTAGTAAGTTTAATTACCATATCAAGTTTGAATTTGTGCCCACACAATCATACACAAAGCCACCCATTTTTGACCGCGGAATGGTGGCACTGGCATTATCCAGCGATGAGTCCATTTCCCATTATGGGCAATAATTTATTATTACTGTGCAGTAAAATCTATCCGTGTCAAATGTGTCAGATTGAATTAAAATCTTCACTTTATAAAATAATGTGCTTTACAAAAGCCATTTAACATGGGTCTAGGAGTACGAACTCCATTCTCTGCGACAAAATTAAAAACTAAAATATAGATAAGAGAGGAGAGGTTCAATTTATTATTAATTTGAGATCTTTAAACACACACGTGAGTTTTCTATTAATCAAGAGTATTGATTGCTGTTACTTTTGGAGTATTTTTTCTCTGTCCGTTTAGCATGTTCTATTTTTGATAAATACCATGTGAATAAAAACTTTGCTTTTCAGATGAAAAAGAAGAAAAAGATAAATAATTTTACATGAAAGGAAATATTTTGGCTTGCACCGTTTGGTATTCGCAAAAATCTAGAGAACTAGCTCGTGATGTGACCCAATAAAAAATATCTGCTCATACTTCCATTCGTCGCCATCCTATTCCGCCAAATCATGTCATTCATTAGTGTCCCAGTGAAGTTAACGTTGATTTTATAGCAAGGTTCCGATTAAGTAGAAAAAAATTTGATATTTCAGGAGTAGTTTAACTAATCAACGACTTACGTGTAGAATCTAATGCCCTATTTTTACAATAAGTTAAGACCTTTAAACACATATGTGAGTTTCTAATTGGTTTTCAAGCCTTGAGTATGGCACTTTAAGAATACCAGAATTTTTTCCCCGCTCAAGAGAGCAAATCTACAACTAAGTTTATATATGTACAATGGAAATTTCTAAGGAACCAAGGTTGAGTTCCTTACGGAGCCCGATTTCTAATGAGATACTGTCATGTGGTGTGTGTCAAGTGAAGTTGTCAGTCTGTGATTACAGACCGGGCTCTATAAAAAACTCAGCCTTGTTTCTATAGCCGAACCGGTTATACTATTCCCAATGAGGATCATTATGCTATAATATTCAAGTGCGTCATGTGGAAACTATTCATAAACTTTTGGGATGAAAAAGAAGAAAAACATAAATAATTTTACATGAAAGTAAATGTTTTGGCTTGCACGTTGGGCATTCGCAAAAATGCTACGAACTAGCTCGCGATGTGACCTAATAAAAAATATCTGCTCACACTTCCATTTGTCCCCATCCTATACATTTTATAGCAAGGTTCCGATTAAGTAGAAAAAATTTGATATTCTAAGAGTACTTTAACCAATCAACAATCTACGTGTAGAATCTAAGACGTCATTTTTACAATATAAGTTAAGACCTTTAAACCCACATGTAAGTTTTTAATTGATCCTCAAACCTTGAGTATGGTACTTCAAGAGTACCAGAATTTGTTCCCTACTCTAGATACCAAATCCACAACTACATGTTGTAATATTCCTGGTGAGGATCATCATGCCATAATATTCAGTCGACATGTGGCAACTGTTCATAAACTATAAATTTAGGCAGTCCTACAAACTGGCAGACAATGTTATTTTATTGAACAGTTTAAAAAGTCAAAATCTGGTTTTATTTTTGTTTTTGTCTTTTTTTTTTTTGTTTTTCTTTTTTTTAAGAAGGTGGTCCAATCAAATGATGCTACATGACATGACACATGACCGTAGGTTTATAAATGGTTTACAAGGCACGTGGGTTCTTCTCAAAGAAATTTACTTATGCGTATTTGGATTACGTAACGGCACTCTTTACAAGTCAATTCTTCTTCACTTGCCCTATTGTGCTTTCATACCTTCCCAGTTTGGCGTTTCCCCCACTCTATTGATAACGTGGGAAATTGGTATCTGACCAAATATTTTGATCCATTTCAAGAATTTAATTAATTAATTATTAATGAGTGAATTCTCAAATGTGTATAAATATATACGTAGACCTAAGTTAAGAAAATGAACCCAGAAAGTTTTGTTTGATAACAGGTATCTCTTCTTCACTCTCTATGCATTGACAAGGCACTTGCATGACTGCATGACTTTAAGGAGAAAAAGATCATCCTCCTCCTCCTCCTACTAGTAGTAGTTAAAATACATCTTTGCGTAGTCGACTCCAAATTTATCGGGGAAACAACTTCTTAGTTTGTTATCGACCGTTGGGATGACACTGATCACTCATTTTGCACCAGCTGATATTGTGCTTAAAACCTGCAGGTCATCAAGAAAAGAAGACATATTAGTCACCTGTTCAGCCCTTCAAAAATAAGTAAGGGTAACAAAATGTGGAGACTGAAGATTGCAGAAGGGGTTGACAGCCCTTATTTGTACAGCACAAACAACTATGTTGGACGGCAGACGTGGGAATTCGACCCCAACTATGGGACTCCAGAGCACCGGGAGGAGGTCGAGAAAGCCCGTCAGGAGTTCTGGAACAACCGCCACCGCGTCAAGCCCAGCAGTGATCTCGTCTGGCGGATTCAGGTCTCAAACTCACAGGGCAATTAATCCAATTTTCTTTAAATTTGTCAAGCTTTTCTCTGTAACAGTCTGAATCATAACTTTAACTTTCCATGTCTCTCTGGTATTTGATTACATGCAGTTTCTGCGAGAAAAGAATTTCAGACAGACAATACCGCAGGTGAAGTTGGGTGATGGTGAAGAAATTACCTATGAAGCAGCCACCGCTACATTGCGAAGAGCAGTGCACTTCTTCTCAGCCTTGCAAGCCAGTGACGGCCACTGGCCGGCTGAAAACGCCGGTCCTTTGTACTTTCTTCCACCTCTGGTGAGTCCAAACTTTTAGAAGAAAGCCATGCAGTTTCACTGAAATACAAAATTGTAATCCGGAAAAATGCAGGTCATGATTGTGTATATTACAGGCCATCTCAACACCGTTTTTCCAGCACAACATCGTAAAGAAATCCTACACTACCTATACTGTCATCAGGTGAGATTTTTCTAATCAAAAATTTTGTTGCAACTTCAATCAGATGAATGATTTGATTAATGGCCTGGCCTTTTCCTCACAACAGAATGAAGATGGTGGGTGGGGGTTTCACATAGAGGGACACAGCACAATGTTCTGTACAACCCTCAGTTACATATGTATGCGTATACTGGGAGAAGGACCCGACGGTGGGCAGAACAACGCCTGCGCCAGAGCAAGAAAATGGATACTCGACCACGGTACTGTCACAGCAATACCTTCATGGGGAAAGACATGGCTTTCGGTAAGGAGAAGGAGGATCGACTCAGTCGACAGCATTATTAAGAATGAAATCCTAATGCTAATTTTTCTTTCAGATACTTGGTGTATATGAGTGGTCAGGAAGCAACCCAATGCCCCCTGAATTTTGGCTTCTTCCTTCATTTCTACCTATGCATCCAGGTTTTGCCCTGTTTTCAAGAATTGGAAATCTACTTAAAATTCAGACAAGTGTTTTATTTATTACCTAACGACAACTCTCAAATCAAAATTGCAGCCAAGATGTGGTGCTACTGCAGAATGGTTTACATGCCAATGTCATATTTATATGGCAAAAGATTTGTCGGTCCAATCACACTGCTAATTCTACAACTGAGAGAAGAGTTGTATGATAAACCCTATAACGAAATCAACTGGAGGAAAATACGACACTCTTGCGCAAAAGTAAGATGTTTCTCTATGCTTTATTATATGCAAAAACAAGCACAAAAAATGTGCACAAACAACCCTGAGAGGTGATCTAAACTGGAGGTTGTTAATGCAGGAGGACCTGTATTACCCTCACCCATGGATACAAGATTTGATTTGGGATAGTTGTTATGTACTTACCGAGCCTTTGCTGACTCGATGGCCTTTGAACAAGTTGAGAGAAAAAGCTCTTCAATTAACAATGAAGCACATCCACTATGAAGATGAAAATAGCAGATATATCACTATAGGATGTGTGGAGAAGGTGTTATGCATGCTGGCTTGCTGGGTTGAGGATCCGAATGGGGATTATTTCAAGAAGCACCTTGCTAGAATCCCCGATTACTTGTGGATAGCTGAAGACGGAATGAAGATGCAGGTAAATATATGACCGTCGTTTAAGCTTTTCCCAAACCAGCACTAGTTTCTTCTGCTCAATTGCTAATCACTCTTCCAATGCAGAGTTTTGGCAGTCAAGAATGGGATACCGGTTTTGCCATACAAGCCTTGCTGGCCAAGATCTTACTAATGAAATTGGAGACACTCTAAACAAAGGCCATGATTTCATTAAGAAGTCTCAGGTAAACAGTTTTTTAAGATCATAAAAATCTATTGGCTTGTCGGGACTGGGACGACCGGACAGCACTCAACAGTACTAAAGATGAAGAAGAAAATGGTTTCAGTTCAGTCTTATCCTGTACTTCTATTTATTTATTTAGTTGTATACTCACACCCTACTCTGGCAGGTGAGAGACAATCCTTCGGGAGACTTTAAGAGCATGTATAGACATATTTCTAAAGGGTCGTGGACATTTTCAGATCAAGATCATGGATGGCAAGTATCTGATTGCACAGCAGAGGGGTTAAAGGTCAGAATCTTTATCAAGAAATGAAAGTGAAAAATCAAACTTACTTTTTACGTGGTAATCGATTTTCCTCTTCATTTTGTATACGTTAGTGTTGCCTTCTCTTCTTGATGATGCCTCCTGAGATAGTTGGTGAGCAAATGGAGCCTCAACGGTTTTTCGATGCTGTCAATGTACTGCTTTCCTTGCAGGTAGCCATTCAGCTTTTCCCCCAGTTCTAATCAAGAATGAACTCAAAACACTAAAACTTGAAGAAAACATACCCTGGCTGTTAGAGAGAACACATTCAAATTCAAGATGTCTCCATACATTCATATTTAAAAGCTTAAGCTTAATGTATTTAGCCTTAACAGGGATGCATAAAATTGAGTACTTCCGAACCCTCGACTGTTACAATCAGAGCGAATAACAACTGGATTTATATTAACATGCTCTAATGAATAATTGCAGAGCAAAAACGGTGGTTTAGCTGCGTGGGAACCTGCAGGAGCCTCAGAATGGTTGGAGGTAGTTTCTTCTGAAGAAAATTCCTGATTTTAATAACGGGGTTCAGTATTCAATATTGTGTCTATGATAAGAAATATCATCGCTAATTGCTTTTTGTTCTTCGACAGTTGCTCAATCCTACAGAGTTTTTTGCAGACATTGTCATTGAACACGAGTAAGATTTATCAACTTGTGTCTTTCCCTTTTGCGGAACCCATGTTTGATCTGTAGCATGAGCCTCACAATAGTTTTACCCTGTAGGTATGTGGAATGCACTTCATCAGCAATCCAAGCTCTTGTTCTATTCAAGAAATTATACCCTGAACACCGGAAGAAAGAGATAGAAAACTTCATTGTAAATGCTGTTAAATACCTTGAAAACATCCAGAGGCCTGACGGTTCATGGTATATTTTTCTTCAGATAAATTAGCAATAAACCCGAGGATTGAATGTTGTCTAGCAGTCTAGATAACAAGAAAAATCATGCATGCAGGTATGGGAACTGGGGTGTTTGCTTCACATACGGTACCTGGTTTGCTCTTGGAGGGCTTGCAGCAGCAGGAAAGAGCTACAACAATTGTCCAGCGGTTCGAATAGCTGTAGACTTTCTACTAAAAGCACAGAGGGATGATGGTGGCTGGGGAGAAAGCTATCTCTCCTGCCCAAATAAGGTATCTTCTAGCGTTCAACAGAAAACCGTTACCACATACATTTACACTGTCAATGCATGTTTCACATCCAACACTAGACAATATTAAAAACAAAATTCAAGTTTCTTTTTCTTCTTTAATACTGCTCCCTGCCAAACATCCTGAAACACTTCGGATCAAATCAAAGAACGAAAAAGGGACCACATACACAAGAAATGTCTCCTAAATGTCTGAGTTTCATTAAACAGGAATATGTTCCACTGGAAGGAAACCGCTCAAATTTGGTACACACTGCCTGGGCTTTGATGGGTCTGATTCATTCTGGCCAGGTTTGCCTTCTTTTACAATATTCTTCCTTGAGTTACTAATTTATATAATTCTACGAACCGGAAATCAATCAGCATTCTTCTATTGCAACAGGAGGATAGAGATCGAACCCCTCTCCACAGGGGGACAAAGCTTCTGATTAACTCTCAGTTGGACAATGGTGATTTTCCCCAACAGGTAAACTATAATTATCAAGCAGCTGGCATACCTTTCTTAATTTCTTTTCCTTCCATTTTGACGCAATTAAATTAAAATTTGATAATTTCCATTCGTTGGCAGGAAATCACGGGAGTATTTATGAAGAATTGCATGTTACATTATGCAGCTTACAGAAACATATATCCCTTGTGGGCTCTAGCAGAATATCGAAGAAGGGTTCTGTTACCATCCAAAACCATTTAAAGACTACAAAGTTTTTCATCCTTTCCATAATCTTTTAAAAGCATTCTGTATAATCCTTGTTTTATATTGTTCATTATAGCTAAAACACACGGGTTTCATGTTGTTTGTATGTTCTGTAATTGTGTGCTATGTACTGAACATGTATGAAATGTTCATGCTTTAAAAACACATCCAAAGCAAGTATATAAGCTTCAAAAGAGGGCAAAATTGATGTTTCTTTATTGCCAATGTACATTTGTAGTAGGTTATGCAAATGACAAATCCATATTTTGGTTAATATTTAGTCAAATTCACCACAGAAAAGCCAAACAAATACGCCACGAAGACAACAAACAGTAAGATTTAAAACTGCCTTGTGTTCTTAGCTGGTAAAATGCATCTAATATTCGCCGATATAAATCTCTACTGAGGACATTCCGGGAAATTCATTTCTTCCTCGACCAATCCCCACTTTTCCCACCACTTTTTCTTTCAAGCTGTACATCTGTAATGAGGATGTCCTTTGAAGCAGCTTTGCACATATCATACACTGTTAGACCAGCAATGGTCACTGCTGTCAAGGCTTCCATTTCCACCCCAGTTTTTCCATTTGAAGAGGCTTCGCTTTCAATTGCTACACAGAAATTCTGACGATTCAGTGTCAAATTCAAAGCAACGTGTGACAAAGGGATATTGTGGCATAGTGGGATTAGATTGCTTGTTTGTTTTGCACCAGAAATTCCAGCAATTTTTGCCACACCAAGAACATCTCCTTTTTCCATCTGGTTGGCAGAGACCAAATCAAACACCTTCTCACCTAGAATAACTTTGCAACTTGCAACTGCCACTCTCCTGGTAATCTCTTTAGAAGAGATATCTACCATTTGGGATTCACCTTTACTGTCAATATGAGTCAAGCCAGAGGACAAATTATTTTTTGTCACATGAGTTGGTGCAGACCTGAAGTCTTGAGCCAGACTTTGGTTGTCTGTGGAACCAGAGAGACTAGATGCTGGAGGTTCGCCAAACACAGATTCCATTTCCTACATCCAGTTACACTATTATCTAATAACGACTTCAAATAAATACGTAGTTTTGTTGATTTACAGAGTCCCCTTGATCAGAAATAAATCCTTCTACATTATATTGAGCAATTTCCCATATACTTAGTTTTTGTCTTCTTAACAGAGCTCTATGTCTTCTTGCTTAGTTTCAGATTGTCAATTTTAATACTTCTTAGTTTTCCAGTAATCAAAATTTCCAAATATTGTTCAGTACCAGTTTCTATCTGTTTATAGTCCTAGCTACAGTTTGCACTTTTTTTTAATAAACTTCTAACAAGTGTTATGTGGAAATTAGATGAATGAACGGAAAAAGGATTACAAGCAAGCATGAAGCAATACCTTGTTGAGCTCTTGAATAGTTTTTGAAATATCATAACCGTTGTTGCTGCCCAAGAACCTCCTCTGAAGAGGTTGAAGTGTAGAAGAAAGTCGACGTAGAAACATCACTTAGAATGCATTGCAGCAAATGAAAGTGTTATGCGAATAGAGAAAGATCAAATAAAAGTAGATGCTTCCAAAATTCTCATTCAGACAGTTTCACAAACACTTGGATGTTCCAAGAAGCCAAGTTAAATACTAGCACCTTACTGCATAAAAATCAGATTTTTAGAAGTAAAATTCATTCATATGATGATAAAAATGTCCTCTGAAATGAAATGGTGGCAAATTTTCTTAAGTTTAATAAACCCACGTGCCAACAAGCATTTCATTCTCAAGAGTAGTGATAGGTGTCCCGAGAGATAATGTCATAATGCCGAAAATTTACCGCGATATCTCGCGAGATATTGACCCCCACGCCCACAAAAAATCAAAAAACGTTCCATCCCCTCTATATTCAGAATTCAGACAAAATCCACACCCCCCCCGGAACCCTAGATCGAAAACCCTCCCGTCCGCTCCAGCTGCAATTCCGACGAAGGTTGGCTGCCGGAAACCGACCGCCGTTAACACCGTAATAATAATTCATAAACACTATAATTTACAACCATAATTCATAATTTATATTTACAACCAAAGTGCATTGAATAATAATCTGCAGAAAATAAACGACGTCATTTACGAAAGAAACACCGTAAAAATGTTGGAACAAATGGGCTAGAAACAATGTCGACTATGGTGGAACAAGAGAAGCCAGAAGTACTAATGTCATTGCCAATTTGTGGAAGTTTCTGGGTCTGCGAATTTCACACCTATTTCATTACCCCAAAAACACTCACCTTGAGACGAATTTTGCAGAACAAAAGGCGTGAGGAAGCAGCAAATTGAATGCGTGGACACGCTCAAACCAGATGTCGGAGCAACACCACCAATTGAACGCCAAATGACTGTCACAGTCGGCGGACGATGAAATCGCTTCGTTGCTGGTTGGGGTTTTTGGAGAAGACACGCAGGTCTCCTTTTGCCTTTGAGTAAAGAAAAATTCTATTTAAACAAATGGGTAGACAAAAAACTAACAAAATGGATATGTGGCCCATGTGATAATTATTGATAAAAAAGTGATGTAATGTTTTGAAGAACAGGATGATATTATGTGGCAGTTTTATTTAAATTTTTGTATATTATTTTGTTTAAGTAGCAAAACTCTTGATTAAACGAATACGTAGAGAATTCTGGGAATGGTACAATGGTGTGTAATACCCTTTGTCTTTTAAGGGCATTTTGGACCTTTGACAGCTTCGGGTAATATCCCTACAGGAGATACTCGGGACGTCTATCATTTCTCCTTTCTCGAAACCCATTATATGAAGAGATTTCAAACTCCGTCGATCTCGGTAAATCCTCGAAGGGTTAATTTCGCAAAAGGTCCACAATCTTTGAGTTAAGAATTGGCTAAGTCCTCAGCTTTTTTTCGTTCTCATGTGTCTCAAACATTTCATAAGTTCGCACGATAGATCTCTTTTGCCACTATTTGGTCAATTTTTAAAAAAAATAACAGTTATACCCTTAATCTTTTAATTGTAAAAACAAAATACTTAAAAATAATAAAAAATAAAAAAAAAAACAAACAGAAAAAACCCATCCCACCTCTGTCCCACCCAAGCAGTGCTGCTGAAAACGGAAGCGGCCAAAATGGGGAGGGGGTTGAATCTCTCCCTTTGCTATCGGAAACGACCATGCTGCCAGAAGTCTGCTACGGTTTATGGCACCATTTTGCTACTGGTGTCGTTTCCTGCAGCAAATATTAGGGGGTGAACCCCTCTTTTGCTGTCGTTTCCAGCAGTAAAGGCTCCAAAATGGCAGCATTTTACTGCCAGAGCATTCCCCCTTGCTATCATTTGAGGAAGGGGGGATTCACCTCCCTTTTTCGGCAACATTTTGCTTCTAGAAATGGCAGCTGGCAGCCGTCTGCTGCCATCTCTGGCAGCATTTGGGGAGTGAATCTCCTCTTACCCATTTTGGCTGTCGGAAACGGTAGCATCGGCAGCAATGCTTGGGTTTAGATGTGGGTTGTTTTCTTTTTCTTTTTTTTAAAATTATTTTATTATTTTTAAATATTTTGTTTTTAAAATTAAAAAGTTAAGGGAATAACAATCAATTTTTTGGAAAATTGGCGAAACAGTGGTAAAAAAGACCTATCGTACGAATTTATGAAAGGTTGGGGACACAAGAGAGCGAAAAAAAGGTTAAAAACTCAACCGATTCTTAACTCAAAAGTTGGGGACCTTTTTTGAAATTAACCCATCCCTTGACTTCTTATACAACGCGTTAGGCTAGCTCTCTCACACACACACACATAGTGACACAGGCATTTTACCAAACATTATATAGTATTTGTTTCCACCAAACAACCTAAAAGAAAATCAGCAATATCAAGAGATGGAAGTAAGTCACATGACAGGAAAAACCAATTAACTGGTTAACACTCTTAATAATAAAAATTTTGCGTTCCTTTAGGGATTTTCTATCTAATATGGAAAACACAAAATAATAATGATATATGACTATACCTGAGAGGAGTTGTGATCTCTGGAAGAATTTCTTTGCTCCACAGTGTTCAATTTATGCCCAGAAGAGCCCCGGACTCGAACAATAGAATCTTTGACTCCTTTAGTGTTTCCTGAACCTGAACTGATATGATTCATACATCAGCAAACTGGTTTCTTGATTTCTAACATGCAAATATGGTCCAAGATTTGTGCGTGCCTTTTTAAGAAAATCGACATGAGGTTTGTGCTATACACGTCTTGGAGTATTTAGGGGTGATGGTGTTCAACTTAGCAACATGCATGCCAGACATGTTCAGGTGAATATATTGTTTCTCTTGATGGAGATAAATTTGTTATGTTTCAATAATTTTGAGGTGAATATTTGCATACTGCATTTTTCATATTTTTATTAATCATAGTAGTCATCATTTTTTCTTTTGTAGGAATGCAAATTGAAGTATCACATTGCAAGCTACATGATTATAATTGGGCAAATGTATTTACTTTACGATATATTTTTCTAAAACTTTGGATTGAGTGTAATATTTTCATTTTAATATATTAAAAAGTCTGTAAAATGAGTAATTGTATGACTTATAGTCTGACGTTTATTATTTGTAGACTGCATTTGTGTTTATATGATTGTTTGTATCTTAGTATAGTTCGTCTTTTATTATTGATAAGTTGCATGTTTAATTATTTGGTGATATGTTGTTATAGCTTGTCTTTATTATTATTAAGTTGAATGGGATTTCTGCCTGTTGTTGAGGGGAACATAAACTTCGCTGATTGGTTTTCCAATTTCTAGGTTTAGCAGATGACTTCACTGCTTAAAACGTTGGTATGGTCTGTTGGAATATTTGGCGGCAACGCAACAACAAGCTGTGGGACAGATACATGCTCTAGCCGATGGAGGTGATTAGAAGCAGTCTGAAGTTGTTATCTGATTGGTGTTTGGCGAAAGCACGGATGTCGTGGGAGAATGGTACAATGAGGCCGGTTTGGAGTGAGCATGCATGGAAGACACCACCTGATGGACGTCTCAAGTGCAATGTCGATGCGGCACTGTTTGGTGATAAAGGAGCTACGCCTGTGGGCATGGTTTTCCGGAATGCACAAGGTGAGTTTCTCAGTTGTGGTACAAGGTATTTACGAGGCAGTTTGGAACCGAGAGAGGCTGAGGCAATAGGGCTAAGAGAAGCAATTAGATAGGCATTGGACATGGAATCGGCGAGGGTGACTTTTGAAATTGATGCTAAAAATGTTATTGATGTTGTTGCTTCCATAGGAAAAGGGTACTCAACATTCCACATGCTCATTAAAGAGTGTAAGTTGCTGCTTCAACAAGGCTGAGACTACAAGCTTGTTTTTTAGCGTCGAACGGCTAATCATATAGCTCATTGTTTAGCTAGAAATTTCTGTTTTTATTTCCCATTGTTTACTTGGAATGAGCCTCCATCTTTTCTAGAGGCTAGCCTGATGTCTGATGTTTCCCGTGTTTAGTGATGATATGAAAGTTTTTGTTTCAAAAAAAATAAATAAGTAAGCATTAATTATATAATTTTTTCAATTAAGGATGTTGACGTGTATTTTTTTACATGTAACACCACGATTTTGTCATCAAGCTAGCCCCTTCAAGGGTTTGTGAATTTCCCAGAGGAAATCGCGTCCCTAGGGAATTGAAATTGCGACCTAGCCTTATGGTGGTTCTTAGGGCATTCCCTAGTACCACTTGAGCAAAAAAAAAACGCGTGTTTTTATTTTGACATGTATTTTTTAATGTAACACCACGATTTTGTCTCTTTGGGGGCCAGCTTGTGGCCTCCTCAATGGTTTGTGAATTTCCTAGAGGAAATCGCTTCCCCAGGGAATCGAGTCGGCAACCTAGCCTTATGGTGGTTCTTGGGGCATTCCCTAGTACTACTTGGGCAACATTATAGTTTTAGTAGTTCAAATTCAATTTTTAAAGAGAAATTTTTAAAAAATATGAAACATGCTACATATATGAAATAAAATTGATTACCCTGATTTTAAATATAGATCAGTTTCTATATATTTATATTTAATGGATTACCTCATACATATATACTTGAGTATATTTGAAAACTTAAATTAGGAATGCAAAATATCCATTAAAAGCTATTTGGATTCTGGAACGAAATCAAGTAAACAGGGTGTTATTTATATAATCGTTTACTTTTTTATTAGTTTAGTACTAGTTGTATACCCCGTGCACTGCATGGAATAGAATAATTCGAAAAAAAAGTGTAGTAATTTGAAAAACCAAATAATTATAATTTTATTACATACTACTCGCTTATACGCATATGTTACTAATATACATAAATAGAATAAAATTGAAATGAACAATATTTTTACTTATCACAAAGCTAATTAAATTGTCATTCTTAGAACAATATTCTTAAGTAATAAAAATGAGAATTGGAAATTTTTACAAAATTAATTTTATATCGAGTATGGAAACTGAGAAACCATGGAAAATAGAGGATATGAAATTTATACAACTCCAAAATTACCTACATCTACATCCTTAGTTAATAGCGTGTGGATGATATTCATTTATTACAATGAATTATTTTTCACATTCATTGTCCACCATATATTCTTAGAAAAATTAATTTTTGCATTTCCTTATCACCATTCACTAAGTCCACTCTAAAAAATTTAAAGTACACAGTCTCATATTGTAAAAGACCCAAAGGAAGCAATATTACAGCAGATGATAAATTCTATATGATTTACCATTTACCCCTAAAATTAATTTTCAATCACTTTTCGTTCTAAAAAGAATTAAAAGAATTTTTTATTTTTGTTCTAAATCATTATCATCAAATATTATTACTATCGTATCCCTTCAACTTAAATTTTTACCAATATACAGGTTCTCAGAAAAAACAAGTAATAAATTGAATAATGTACTAAACATACAGCCGTAGGTTTTATGACGTGTAGTTTATCATATTGAATTAAAGTAAAAGTTTTGAAACTGATTTAATTTTACTTTATTATTATATCATCAATCTCGTCAGCAGGCACTTAATCAAAATAAGAAGTTCCAATAACCCAATATTTGAAATTTGTCTATCAATATTAGAACTTTGAAGAAATATTAAATCTTTAAATATCGAGTAAAAACTAATAGAA
The DNA here is from genome assembly GCA_963692815.1 of Nyctanthes arbor-tristis. Lineage (NCBI taxonomy): Eukaryota > Viridiplantae > Streptophyta > Magnoliopsida > Lamiales > Oleaceae > Nyctanthes > Nyctanthes arbor-tristis. Next base: position 6,741 of record CAVNYN010275534.1, on the reverse strand, counting down.
TATGTATAACAAATGTTAATGGATAATAACAAACAACATATTAAATATAGAATAAATATATCAATATATCTATTTTTATATATTATTGTAAAATAAAATGATAGAAAATTGTAATAAATGGATACGTGTTACTTTTTTTCTAGACAGAATGAATAAGTATTACTATTATTATTATAACAATATAATATAATAAAATAAAAAAATAAAAGAAGCATATAAAAGTAGTATAGTAGTTTTGGCGGAAAATTTTGTATATAACCACTATCATACTTTAATATATATATATATATATATAAAAGATAAGATTTTATTAAATAGACTTTTATTAGATAAAGGTTGGAGATTATATATATATATATAAGGACATTAGTCTACAGTATAGTTGTACCGCAATTTTCCCTTATCTTCTTCTATCTTCAAGACGAGATTCTTTTGCTGAGTTTGTCATAATTTGGCTTCATTTAAATTGCTGATTGACCGATAAGATTTAATTTTTATGATAGAAAAATGTTCGAGATCGGAAGAACTCCTTGTTTCACTGATTTTTATATGTAATTTTTGTTTGGATTTAATATTTTATGTCGTCTTTTATAATTCTTTTATTTTTTTCTTTAATTATTTTAATAAATATTTTTTTCATTAAAATATAACATTATAGAGAAATTCCAAGGAGAGGATGCCTCTCCCTCCTGCCACATGGCCCCTTTTATTGGGGATCAGGGAGCCGCTCCCTGATCCCCAATAACAGGGGGCCATATGGCAGGAGGAAGAGGCGTCCTCTCCTTAGCCGGACCGATAGTTTTAGTAGTTCAAATTCAATTTTTAAAGAGAAATTTTTAAAAAATATGAAACATGTTGCATATATGAAATAAAATTTATTACCCCGGTTTTAAACATAGATTAGTTTCTATATTTATATTTAATGGATGACATCATACATATATACTTGTTTATATTATATTCAAAAACTTAAATTAGGAATGAAAAATATCCATTAAAAGTTATTTAGATTCTAGAACGAAATCAAGTAAATGAGGTGTTATTTATATAATAGTTTACTTTTTTTTTAACCATTTTTAATTGCTTTTGCTGTATACTCGAGTTACATCTTATTAGTTTACTATTTTATTAAATAGGCTTTTATGAGATAAAGGTTGGAGATAATTTAAGTAAATTCTTGCAGATTATCACTAACCTTATCATTTGTCCAATAGAAATAGTTTATTTTAGATAAGTGCATTCATCATATTATTTTAAACACTTATTTTGAAAAATTTCCTCAAAAAATTAGGCTAATTTATATTAAGTTCTTATTAGGTTACTTATTTTAAAATCATTTAATAATCTTTTATTCTCATCATACAAACATTATTTATATACTTCGAAATGTTCTAATGTATTTACTCAAAAAATAAATAAAATAATTTCTAATAAGTAGTTAATAATTAAAATGTTAACGTTTATAAAATATATATTATAATATAGTTACTAAGTAAAATAAAATAAAATATTTTATTTCCTAAGGTCATGTAATTACATTTCATATCCAGTTTAATATAGCAAGTATTAATCCACGACAAGATAACAAAATGTTACAGTAGATAAGTGCCTATAATAATATGTTATTTAATCTTACGTATTAACCATTATATATAATTTGTTTTTGTATCAGCCGTGCAACTCATGAGTGAAAATTTAGTGTTACTAATATACATAAACAGAATCAAATTGAAATGCACAATATTATCACTTGGTACAAAACTAATTAAATTGTCATTCATACAACAATACTTTTAAGTAACAAATATGAGAATGAGGAATTTTGTAATACAAAATTAATCTATATTCTATATATATATATATATATATACATTAAGAGATGATATGTCACACCCCCGTTAATTTCCAATTATTTAAGAATATTTCATATTCATTAACGAAATCTATAGCGGAAGCTTCAGTGCAAATAGCGGGGACGAGACGTACAAACAAACAAATTGTCTTTATCTTGTAGAGTTTTACATTCTATAAGCTAATTACTCAACTAACAAGCTATTAAATTTTAAAAAATCATTAAACAGATCTTTCAAAAAAATGTGAAGAACACAACAAGTTATGTTAATAGTTACATTTTATTAATTACCAAGACAGGCCAAATCATTAGAAAGCTTTTACCTTGAAAAATAGTCCTCAAATCATTACAAAGACTATCATATATATATATATATATATATTATAAGGCATATATATATATATTGTAGAGAGGTGGACATACTATAAATAGGCATATTTATAAATACAAAAGGTATTAAGTTCATAATTGCTTTCGTAGTAATTTCAAAGATAAGTTTCCACTACATGCAAAACTCTACTCCAGTTCGCGAGTATGCTCCAACTTATGGCTTGCCTTGCTTTTCATATATCATATCTTCAGTCATCTACAAAAATTTTAGAAATGAGGAGTGAGTACAAAGTACTCAATGAGAGATCGGAAGAGCCTTTGATTCACCTTTCATTTAAAAGATTTATTTTCAAGAAAACTATTAAATGCACAAAGCTTTTCAATGCACAAATGGGCCCTATCACTAGTCAAACTACTACTCGTGGTGCGCGCAAGATTTATATCAATTCAATCATGGCCATGTACATTTAAGTGGATCCACATTCGAATCCCGGTTAACCCTTATTGGAATTCCAAACAAATAGTAAAGCAAATACCACACTAATCGTCGCCCATCTCAGTATCATTAGATGACTCTTAGTATGACAACAAAGTAAAGACAAAACAAGTAGAGCAACTAGTGATTCAAATGCAATAAATCAATATTTATTTTCAATGCATCAATATCCATTTTCATCTCATGGAAATTTCAATCAAAACCATGCTTTTCTTATCAAACTCCAAGAATGCAACAAGAGAATTAAGTATTAGTTACTCATCTCTTTAACTTGATTTTTTCAAAGATTCTTTGGTTTGTTGACAAATGCCGTCAAAACCTTCATTTTCCTTGATCAAAGTGGTGTTTCAAGTTGTATTCCTTATATATTTCTTCTTCTTTTTTTTTTTTTTTGAAGCTCTGGTTATTTACTAAAAAGCAAAAGTATTGCAAGAAATAGATAAGATTTTGGATGTGGAAATCCTCACCTTCTTCCACCTCTATTTATAATCGCTAGAAAATATCTGGATTTAGTTGTTTTTAATAAATTTTTGAGTTTCGCCAACTAGGATGTGACGTGACGTCGTACACCTCAGGAGGTAGTGTGGCAAAATGGGATTCATGCATTTATTGCTCGAGAAGTCCTTATACTTTGGGTTGTCTTATGATTTAGTTGTTGTACTTTGATCTATGTTACTCGAGACCTTCAACTTAATGTGGTTTTTCAACTAAGTGGCTACACTTTGAGTCATACTAATCAATAACCGTATTCTTGTCTCTATGCCTTACTCGAGTAACAATTATTGATGCCAACTCAAGTGACTATTCAATCACAGTCAAATAACAATCACGTTTATCAACAGTTGCATTCTGACCCTTGGCATTCATTTAGATAACAATCTTGTAACTTTATGATAGAGGCAATTCAATTTGGTCACGTTGTCACATTCTCATTGTTGGCATTTATTTGAGTGACAACTAATGCAATTCCATATGATCATTTGCCGTAGTCTAATTTTTGGCATTCATTCGAGTGATAAATCTTATATCATTTCAATTGATGCAATTCAATACAATCGCATTATTATATTCTAATTTTTTAAAATCTTGTAGCTTTACAATTCAATACGGTTATATTATCACATTCTACTTCTTGGTTTTCAGTTACATCATAATCATATAACATTGAAATTCAAGTAATTTCCCATCATCGTCATTATTAATATACTATTATTTTGCACAATTCCTTATTAAATTTTTGCTGGATGTTACATGATAGTTTCCATTCCACATTTCCTGCACATTTCACTTGCTCAATCGGGATGCATCATTCTTGGCCATTGATTTTATCTCCTAATCTTGGCCATTTATTTCTATTTTACTTTTTAATTTTATTTACCTTTTTAATTTAGTACCAATTTATAGATTCCATTTTTTATCATTCATTTTTCTTTTTTATATTATTTATAGATATGTTTGATTTACCTTATTATTATAACTATATTTTCTAATTTTTTATCCCAATCATCAAATCAGATTTCATTTTATCCAGAAATATCTTTCTTATTTTATCCACAATTTTGTTCATTCCTCTAATAACACTCATTCTGTCTAAGATGTTTCTCAAATCTCTTTCACTCTACATTTAAACTTTCCACTTCTTGCCTTGAGCAATTTTATTTTTTTGTTACAATTTATCTCACACCGTCAGATTGCTTCCAGATTGGTTCCAATATGCGCCTATGTTCAGAAAATCGGACATGTTATCGAATCGGAAAAGCTAAGAATTCAAGGTTATTGGACCGATATTCATTGAATAATCGAAAATAAAATTAATTTTTACCTAAAATAATATTGAAATTTTATTCCTCTTTTAAAAGCCCTTCAAAAGATGACTTTGGACATATAAATGGAATCTCACATTAGATATTTAGTGAAAAGAATTGAAGATGTAGGCGTATATTAAGCCAATGAGAGAACGGTTTTGCATAATAGGGCCTTAGCTTATGGTCCTTGAGTTTCCAAAAAGTTTAAAATTTTAATGGATCATTAATGAAAAAAAGTTTATTGTGAACTGTATATGTCTTTATCTCACAATGTCAGGTTGTTTTCTGGATTGATTCCAGTATTTGTAAATATTCATCCTGATTGATTTCAGGATTTGCAAATATTCAGAAAACCGAACCGGTAAAGCTAACGGTTCAAGGGCATCGAACCTATTTTAATTAAATAATTGAAATAAATTAATTTTTTCCAAAAATAACGTGGAAAAGAACATGTGATTTTATAATTTTTTTATCTTTACCATTTAAAAAAAAGGTTGAAATTTTATTCATTTTTTAAGAGCAATTGAAAATATGACTTTAGGCATAGAAATAGATTCCCACATTAGTTATTCAATAAAAAGAATTGAGGATGTATATATATATTAAGCTACTTTGAGAAGAGTTATGCATAATAAGACCTTAGCTTGTAGGCCTTAAATTTCCAAAAATTCAAAATTTCAATGAATCATTATTGAAAAAATTTATTATGAACCAGTGAACCGTATTTGTCTTCATCTCACACCGTCGAATTATTTTTCAAATTGTTTAAATTATTCACAAATTTTCTTCAATTGTTGCCTTTTATTTTTTTTTATCTTCATTAGTGAAAGATATCATACCATGGGTAACACCTATATTGTTTTTCATTATGCACACATAAATGAAAAAATATTAGACACTGTTTGATTAGAAGCATGAAAAATGTATAGATAGAATTAATTTTCTTGGGAAATATCAATTACACGTGTTTAATTGGCTTAATTTTCCACCTAAAAATAGTTGTTGTTTTCCATCTTTTGTTGTTTGATAGATATTATTTTCCATGGAAATATACTTTTTTACCAAATTTTATTATGTGATTGTAATTTTTTTTATAGAAATTATCAAGTTTTAGATATAAATTGTACTTTTTTTCCATGTATTATTTTTAGTTGTCAAAACTACGCAAACTCTAATTTTGAGCTAAATATATATTTATATTTGAAACGAAATAAAACTACGACGAATAAAAAAAAGATAACTAATATCAAGATTTTGTCCTGCATGATTTTTTTCATGGACAATGATGATATGATGAGAACGTTTGAGAATAGTTTTGAAGATAGTGTATACAGAGTGAGGCTTTCTGACAATTATAGTCTCGTTAGGCGGTTTATCACTTGTGATTCAATAAATAATTTTGAGTCTAATAATTATCCTAGTAATGCACTTAATGTGAGGCCCCAAATTTGAAAAGCTTGGAGTGTTAGTTTGACTTTTTTTGCTAACTTATAATATAATTTAATGCAGAAAACGACAACATTCAATAGAAGTTTTAAAATGGTGGAAGGTAAATATAGTACATCGATTCATGACAATTGTCACAAAATAATTGGAGTTTATCAAATATTTCTCCATGAAAGATAGATAGGTTTTTAAAAGATTAATCTTTCATAATACATATTTAATTGTAGCCACTGTTTGTCATTTTATCGCCCGCTCCGAAACTTGAAATTTGTTAATTTGAAAGGAATGAGTATTTCATATGAAATACTCAGTAGACTCAAGCACATATCAATTAATTCATACAATAAATGGTACACATAGACACGCAAATTCTTCTAGGGTGAAACCCTAAATTCTTTCGTAAACAAGCACCGTATAATAAATGCGAGTCCATGTTCTTAATAGATCTCTCTATTCTTATTCTTATTCTTACATGAGAACAAGCTAAGTATAGCAAAAGTAAATTCTCAATTGTTATTGAAACAGATTACGCGTATAATTAAGAGATCATTTGCATATAACATTTAATTCTTATCATCACATATCCAATATAGCATTCACCATACAAATCAATTAATATTGCGCAATCTTAAAAAGGGTTTTTGAATAAAGAGTCTACGTCTTAGTTTTCTGGAGTTGAGCTATGAATCTTGAAATTAGCTTTCTAAGTGTCTGACTGCTCCGTCTAGTCAATAAGAGAAATTAATTAAAGTTAAGAGTTGAAAATTAAAATTTAATAATTAAATTAAAACTTTAGGGGCTAAAGTGAAACA
>CAVNYN010275526.1:0-10759 GCA_963692815.1 Nyctanthes arbor-tristis | reverse complement strand
TATTTATTTTCTTAAAAAAAAGGACAAAAAGTGTGATAAAAATGAAAATGTGGCCAATTTGATACACGACGCTCTTCCGATCTAAAATGTGATGTGATGTGTTGAAAAATAAGATCATACTATGTGTCAGTTTTGTTTATGTTTTTATATCTTTTTTGGTTGAGATAGCACAAATCTTTGTACCAGGGTCCCTTACTGTGTAGAATACTGGAGCTCACAAGAATATTCACAAGCTTGTGTTGTACAAAATTCATTAACGTAGTTGACGAAATACAAGATTTTTCAATTTTTGCGTTGCGTTGGACCAAGGTCTTACCTGTCTATTGTCGTCTACATTAAAACCGCCGGGCCCAACTACCAACCACCACCGCACTACAGCCGCGCGTCTCCCACAGTTTTCCCCTCCTGGCGCGTCTTTTTAAACCGCCCGCATCTCGTCTTCACTTATAAATGCCCTCAAACACTCTCCCTCTTCTCCTTGTCTCTCTTTCTAAAACAATGCTTTCTTCAAGAAAATGTGTGAGCCCATCAACTCCTCAATTAATTCACTGAGATATGGGTAAGACTGGAAAATGGTTCCGTTCACTCCTGGGGTCAAAGAAGCCGTCATCGGAACCGTCACAGTCAGCGTCGTCGTCGCCGTTACGCAAGGAAAAGAAGAAAAACAAGTGGGGTCTTGTTAAATCGTCAAATTCGTCCAATCGGAGTAGCGTTGCTGTATCGCAGTTAAAAAATGACCAGGATTCTTTGGGAAGCCCGTACGTGGAGTTACTTGATGCCAACAAGCATGCCATAGTGGTGGCCGCAGCAACGGCCGCCGTGGCCGAAGCTGCTCTGGCGGCAGCGCAGGCGGCCGCCGAGGTGGTCCGGCTGACTAGTGGGGAAGCTAGCAGTAGCAGTGCTACCGCGTATGTTGGTAGTGACCGTCGGCGCGTACTGGCAGCCATCAAGATTCAATCGGAGTTCCGAGCTTACTTAGTAAGTTTCGATTCAGTTTAGCGTTGTCTCTTATCTAACCTGAAATACATTGTTCTCTGTTTTCAATAACCACAACGGCAATCAATTTGACATTGAGAATTAATTCAAGAAAATTGTGTAATTTTTCTAGATTAGCCAAAGAAATGGGATTTTCCTTTTCTCCCTAAAAAGTAGATATGATGTTTAAAGGTCATGGGATGGACGAGTGGGATGAAAAGGCCACAAGGACTAGTGACTTTGATACTTCACAATCAAGGGGAAATACATTTCCTATATTTCTTGTCCTCTTATAGCATGTAGCGCGATTAGATAGTGGCGGTCAACTTGACGTTATTAACAAAGTTAGGATCTTGTTTACTATACAGTCGACTCTTGAATAGTACCTACCTAAGATTTAAGATTCATATTTGTTGATGATTTGCGAAGAAAATTAGTTTGGCTCATAATTTCTTATTAATGTCCATTTCTTTTCCATTTTCAATATAAGAGGCTTTAATTTGTGTCACATATGTAAATTTCTTGAATTAGGTAGAGTAGGTAGTTTGACGGTTTTTCTATGGTGTCCAATGGATTATGTGGTAGGATCTCATTAGACACACCAGTCGTCCTCATAGAATGTGTGGGTAGCTTGACAGTCTAGTGTATATTTAAAATATCTTGAGAAGGAGGTTGGGGATTCATCAATTCTTTTGTTAACTAACATCTGTTAAGAGTATTAATCAGTGATATCACTGTGATGCATGCTTATAAACACCAGACTTATTATTTTCAGCGCATGCTAAACTGGTTTGATTTCTGCCCTTCACCTACGGACACCAATGTTTCAAAAACTAGATTGGGAATCATCCTAGAAAAAGTAAAGGATCGAGGGCGAAAGAGTCAAACCAAGTTTTGACGTTAATTGGCGGGTTCTTGATTTTCCTGGTGCTACTTACCTGTCATCATTAGCAGTAAAGAAATTAGTGATTCTAACAACTTTATATGTTTAATTATGGCTGAAGAAATGATTGGTAGGATATGATTAGTTTCAAAAGATCAACTAGTGCATACTGCGGACTGATTTGAAAATTCATTGCAAAAAAGGTACTTTTCAATTTTTTCTTCATCTTTCTAGCTTTTTGAGTGATTCGGATTCTGTTTAGTGCCCTATGTGTTTGTTGGCAAAGCTATTTTGTAACCCCGCTACTGCTTTTCTACAAATTGTTCATATAATTAAATCCCGTCTTTTACAAGAAACTCAACTATGAAATTCTTGGCTAAAACTTGTGATTGTCTCCTTCAATTTTGAGCAAAATCCATATTCAAATTCATAAGTTGATTTGAGTACTGGTATTTGATTTTATTCATGAACCCGTTGAAGGCTAGAAGGGCGTTGAGGGCGCTTAAGGGACTTGTAAAGCTTCAAGCCCTAGTAAGAGGCCACATTGTTAGAAAGCAAAGTGCACATATGCTCCAACGCATGCAAGCAATGGCTCGAATCCAAGCTCGAGCATGTGCACATCGAGCTCTTGTTTCAGAAACCTCAAATAGGAGCATAAAGTTCTCAGCTCCTCGTCACCCTGTGAGAATAAAACTCCCTTTCAACATGAATCTCTTGTTTCGAGTTGAAGCATTCTATAAGAATTCTCACATCACTTTATGTCAATTTACTTTCAGGGCATCTCAAACTATGAACGCCTGTCGTCTAGTGCGCATCAGGATCGTCCTATGCTTAGTGTATGTCACTGCTTAAATTTACTTTCTGGTATTTGTTTTCAGATCCATGTTAAGAACTCAATCCTAACAGTATTGTTACAGATATCTATATTAATCATCCTCTTGTGTTCTATGAATGCAGAAATCTGGTTCTAGATCACATATTTGTAACAACATGAACACGGGTAGCTTGAACTTGAATTGGTTAGATCACTGGATGGAACAATATGTATTGAATAACTACAAAGAAACGTCCGTCAGAGCTGGGAATGGCGATGATGAGAGAAGTGACAAGATACTTGAAATCGATACGTGGAAGCCTCGTCTACATACAGGAAGAAGTGAAAGAATGTTTCATACTTCACAACACGGTTTGGTCTGGAACCAAAATGGTCAAGAATATATGAAACCAGATTCCTCTTTATCTCGGAACTCAGGGAAATATCAGAAGCCTAATCCTAGTATCTCTTCGGAGGAAGTCTCATCCTTAAGGTCAGTAAAATTCTGTCCAGAAGGAGACCAAGCTGCTGCATGGACTGCTGAAAACAGCCCAAGAATACCTTCTCCGTCCTCTAGGCCTAGCAGCAGTCGGAGTCGAAGAGGACCATTTACACCGGCAAGAAGTGAGTGCTCTAGAAGCAAGATCGGTGACTACATTGGTTTTCCAAATTACATGACAAATACTGAATCTTTCCGGGCAAAAGTCAGGTCACAAAGTGCCCCTAGGCAGAGGATACAGCTTGAGGATAATGTTACGATCAGGAAGTTTGAGCGTGGCCCCTGGGATTTTGACACTCATTCCGAAAAGGGTTCCACCATATCGACTAACCACCAAACCAGAACTTATCTCTACTCTGGTCAGGCAAGCAGACAACATACTCCTGTTCGTGGTGCAGCTGGCGGGTTGGGTACTTCGTACGGCTATGGACGCTAGCTAGACAAGTTTTCTTTCGACGGCTACAATTCGAGTTAAGCTTGATTTTAAGAACGTGCTCGGACCTGTTGATGGAAACATTATTTTTAATTAGGATTTCTGATCCCAGGATTGTGAAAAAAAATGAGTGTGCCATTTCCATTATTTCATTTCATGTCATGGTTTGACTTGTAATGCCTTGTGCCTGTTATTAGAAGCTAAGCTTGTAATTATGTTTGGTGACATGAATAAATGTAAAGAGGTTCACATCTATGTGCTACACATCAGTTAAGATTTGAAGACAGTCTGAGACTTTATAAAAGCCATTGTTTATTGGTCGATAATAAATGCTTAACAAAGTAATTTATGTGCTCGTATGTTACAACCCAAACTTCATTGCTTTTCGATTGGATTCTTGAAATCATTTTCAAATTGAGACACATTCCATTATCTAATTGACTCAATTATGGATTCACGGACTGAATACCTTTTTATTCCCAATTTCACTTGGCCTTTAGTCACCTCACAACTTTACCTCAAACAAAGCGACGGGGAATATTTGCTAGTCTTTAGTGATTAGACGTTTTTATAGAAAAAACAAACTAAGCTTCGGTGCTTCGTCCTCTTCTTCGATTCTCTATATAATATGTAATCGTACCTGATCTATGATATTCTGTTTTTCCGTCCTAGATTTGACTGTAACAAAGGAACTCAGCTGCTATTCTTGATTTATTTTCTTGATCTGGAAACAATGGAGGGAAAAAAGAATTGATCACAAGCACACAATTTTCATAACTGTAAAAATGTTCAAGTCGAAAGACGCGTGCTAACTACAAATCCCAAGCAGGATGACTTTGAAAACTGGAATGAATACCCTACACATCTACAAGACCTTTGAACAGCAAAGCCCGGTTTGTTTGGCATCAAGTTTCATCGCACTCCCATCTAGAGGTTGGAACGCAGCTCAAGTAACGGCACCAGTGGCAACGATCATACCCATTGACTCCCCTGAATAGCATCACCAGTCCCACTGTAAACCTGCATTTTGTCAAATACGCATCTAATTAGAAGAATAATTACAAACTATGAATGAAAACTTTTGTTTTTGATGGATTCGTCAATGCCTTACCCTGCAATCAGTAGAATAAGAGAAACCAACCACAAGACATACTGGTAACCTTTGTATTTGGATTTAACACGAACACCCTCCGGAAGATTTCGGCGCTCTATCCACCCAAACTGAGGATGAGGCGGTAGAATGAAACCTAGAAGGAATCCCACCAAAAATCCGCCAATATGAGCAAAATTATTGACATGTGGAAGAATTCCGACAGCTAAGTTGACAGCAACTATCAGCAAAAGGGTCAACAGTGCTGCAACCTGAAAGCCAAATAAAGCAAATCAATTATAAAAATGCAATTATCACTCTTTACATGTATATCAGAAAGTACAAGCTATAATCTTCTTTCAAGCAACTCCTTTTGCCAATCGTGATTCATAAGGAGATTGTTATGCAAAAACATAACACTTTTTCAAGTCATTGCTTCTCAAGTACTTGAGGATTTCTTTTTAAAGCTTGTCAAAAGGTGCTAGCAGAAAATTGAAGGTGAAATCTATTGTACGAAAATTTAGAAAAATGAATTAGCATCACCCACCTTGTTGGTATATATAGTCCAGTTTGTAATCAACTCGGAAAGCATAGCTCCAAGAAGTCCAAAAAGAGCACCAGAAGCCCCAACAGATATGTGGTTCCGTATAAGTAAGGAGGATAGTATGCTACCACCAAATCCTGATAACAAGTAGATAATTCCAATTCGCACTGCCAAACCACAAGATGATTATCAATGCTGATATATTAGAAGGTTTTGGAGAACAAAATGGTAAAAATAAAGTCAAAGCATTAAAAGATCTCAATTGAGGTTTCTGGGTGAGAGCTACTACCAAAGCCAAAATGCTGTTCAAGGCGGATGCCAATGACGATGAGACTCAACATATTTGCAAGCAGATGTATAACTCCTGCATGCAACCACATACATGAGACGAGCCTCCACTGTTGATGCTGATGCACCACCTTTTCCCATTTAAGAGCGCCCAGCTTCTCCAGTCTTCAGTTATAACAATAACAATAGAATAATTTCATTACAATTAGCTCTTACAAAGAAATTCTGTGGGTATTGTAATTAAGTCATCTTACTCTCTACATCATAAAAATATCAAGGACTCTAGCACTGCTATAGTTCAAGGAACCAAACTATTACTTCCCGGTTCCTGGTTGACTTATAGGGCAGGGCTATTGTTTAATTAATATATAATCATAAATTGAAATCCTTCTCTTTTTAATTCCCGCTCCGGCAATCTGTACAATGATTGGTTTGCTATCGTGTGGGAAGCTTTCATCATTAATAGGTTAGGCCAATCATACGAGATAGAGCAAGTTTATTATCAGTACTTTTGCTTGACCTTCCAATGAAAAAACCACTAAAAATCAATTTAATCAATTTATGAAAGGCGATAGATGCAATTAGAAAAAGACAAAACCCATACAGATTCACTGCTTGAACCAGTACACTATGAATCCATAACATTTAAAGATCAAACACAATGGGGGAGAAGATGCCAAGATAAGCCTCCGAATAAAATGACTAAGCTAAGAAATGACAAACCACTCCAAACTTATCACTGTAAGAATCAATTTTGAGAAACTTCCCCACAAGAAATCAATTAAAAGCATGCTCTCGAGGATCCAATAAAACAGAAACTTTGGGTCTTGAAAAAGAAAACAGGTTATTGACAAAGTTTTGCTAAGAACATGCATAAATTTCCACAGAAAACAAGACTAAAAAATTTAAGATAGAAAATTCCAAATCTCAGGAGTGAGCCAGTGAAATTCAAATTCCTTATTGGACATAGGAAAAACACATCCTTCATAGATGGACATAGCTTTCACCTCACAAAATTCATATACAGTTCCACCCAGGAAAGATGAAGGCTCTAGTTCAATGCCAGAAACCACAATTTACAGGAAAACAATAGGCAAAACTAAAAATCCAGCAGAAAACATATTAAAAGAGTACGTCCTTAACTAATCCAATCAACATATTATTTTATCCTCACAAAAGAACCTAACTTTAGCTCGCATAATATTGCCCAAACTGAAGAGTAGAGACTCAATCTTTAAAGTTTAAACCATAAAAAGAATCACCAACAGAACTAACAATCAAGAAAATGCGAAGAAGTAAACATGATCCTCACGTTGAAGAGGAAGGCCCGAGCAAAGGATTTTCCTGCAGGGGCTGAAAAGAAAACCTTCCAAGGAACCTTGCCACACATTTTCTGTTGTCTCCGTCAAAGAAAACCCTGTTCCTTAAATGTTTTGGGCAATTATTTACATACATCTCAACCACAAACATCGCAATATTAGCCACCACAAATAGTGGGATCAGCCATGATGTCCATTGGGTCCGTCTCTCTTCAGCTGCATAAGCTGCTAGCGATGAGTTTTCGCTTCCCCTACTTTTCTCCCCCCTGCTTTCTAAATCGTCGCCGGCCATGGCTATCTTATTTTACCTCTTTTTTCTTTGCTGACTCTTTCTGTTTTAACAACTTTCACAAGAAACTCTTGAATTCATTGCGTATTTAAGTGGGATCGTGAGATGACAATGGAGGTGTAAAGTGGGTTTAATGGGGAAACAGTTCAATTTTTTTTTTTTTTTTTTAGAGAGAAGGAATACGGGGGAGTTGTTCACTTCTGTCAGGCAACGCAGCTTGGATTCTCTGTGGATGCATCTACAGATTCCGATCTTCTGCCGCAGGTGATTCACGCATCAGGAAAAGGTAAGATGATGACCTGGCATATGATGGATGGATTAAAATTTTCAAGTACAGCATTCGTTGCACAAGATCATAGCCATATCGGTGGCTTAAGGACGAGGTCGGCGGTTACTATTAAACCGACCAGATCGGGATCAAGGTGAAAATTGTCTAGAAATCTGGGGATCTAAACATTACTTCCTCAAAATTGGAAACCAAAGTGCACCATGAATTATAGAATGAGGACTTTCACGACTATCTTTTCATGGTTAAATGCTCTTAAACCATCACAAATCTTGATTTAATATTCATAATTGTAAGTTAAAATGTGTAAACATTAATATACATATATATAATATTCATTAATGTAGGAGTTAGGCGTGCCATTAGAAATTCTTGATTGTAACCTCGAATATAATTTGTACATTTGTATTTTATTTATTTTTTTGTGTTTGATTGACAAGAGGAAAAGAGTTTATTAATCCTCTTGATGGTTTTTGCATATATGGTAAAAGATTTATAAGAAATTTGGAGATATTTTATTTTAGAATCTTGATGAAGTACTACTAATTGGACAAAACGTGACTTATTAGACTTTAAGGAGAGAGAATAATTCAGACACTATTTTTTCATATAAGTTAGTATTTTTAAACTCTATTTTGTATGTAATTTCTCATATTCACGAGAGAAAATTAGGTACAATAGGTGTATATCTTTTGTGATATATTCGACCAATAATATAAATGTATCTTGTTGCGTAGAATACCATATAGAATAATGAGTTGGTCCAAATAATGGAGAAACCTAAGAGGACAGGAAGGCGGATGTAGAAGTAGAAGGACCACTCCATAATTATGACGTGTCCATTGTTGTGGTTGCAAAGTGAGCGTTAGGTTACACGTCGAAGCACAATCCCAAACGTGTTTGTCTTCTTCTGATGAAACTAGTGTTGTTGTTCATCTCCCATGTCAATTTGCGTTCGCCTCCCTTTCAATCTTCTTCCGATCTGTTAGTTGATTAGGTTGATATAGATTTTCATTTTTCATTTTTTTTTCTCTTCAACCTTTTATCATTATTGTTGAATAATGAGAATGAGAATGAGAATGAGAACTAATGGTAATCTCAAAAAAAGAAAGATTTGACAAGAGTAACATTCTCGTCAACTTTCTATTCAAGAATGTTAAATTCAGTATTTATAGATATTAGAATTTGTCAAAAATTCACTCAAAATCTCCATTTCTTTTTGTTCCTTACAAGAAATGAGATCAAGTTAAAAGACATTTTCCCTAGAAATTAGAATATTTTTATAATCAGAACTATTTTATTTGAACAAGAATTGAGCTCTAAGTTCCTTAGAGAGAGAGAGAGAGTTTTTTTTTTCTTTTTGGGTTTTTTTTATATAAAAACCTTCCTTTCTAATAGTATTTTCAAAATTACTCTTAGATTGAAAGTAATTACAAAAATACCATTTTCTATTTCAAAACTACCCTGTATCAATTTTAATTAAAATTAAATTCTTTGTTAATTAGTATTTTTATAAATTATAATTATAATAATTACTTAAATATAAATTATTTCAATAAAAAAATAGTCATTTTTATGTACTCAACACTTTCAACTCGGAACCGCCATCAGCTGCCAACACTGCACGCCACACACGCAATAACAATGTTATCATTCATAAAACAAATGTTACGAAATGATATATGGTAACAACCTCCAATAAATGGTAACGAAATGATTAAACATAAGAAAATAAAGCCAAAAAAAAAATCAAATGATGGATGATAACAACCCTGATAAATGGTAACATAGCGAAAATAAACTAAAAAAATCATTCGAAAGATGATAACAACACTGATAAATGATAACATATGAAAATAAAAGAAAAGGAAATCAACTGACGGATGGTAATAACTCCGATAAATGGTCACAACTCCAATAAAATACCCAACTAGGGTTTCAACCACCAAGTGTGAAAAAAAAAATGAAAGCCAATGGATCCATCAAAGAAAGTGGAGAAGAAATTCATCAATATCCCAGAAGAGAAAACTCAGACACAATGATGATATCACATTCATTTTCAGGGAATTTGTGGTTCAGGGAAGAAATTGCATAGTATCAAGTGCAAAAAACACAATCACAACAGTTAAAAAAAAAAAAAAACTAATGAGCCAAAAACATTCACTTTCAAGATTATGGTCAATAAATTTGCAAATTTGATGAGCCAAAAACACAGTCACATTTAGGTTCAAACACATAAATTGCAGAACAAGACTATGGTTAGTAATGAAATTTGATGAGCCAAAAAAATTGAAAACACGATCCAACCGTAGAAACTATTCCGACGGCGAGGCCACTCAGTTGAACTTGATTGGCTACAACTTCTAGAGAATCTGTACCAAAAAACCAGTCATTATGGTCGGCCATTTGCCACCCACAACTATCATCATCAACAACGATTCCGAAGAGGAAAACAAAATCTAGCATGAAATCAAGGAATGACTTGACAACAAGGAAAAAGAATCAGGCTGAGCTCGATCTAGTAAAGGCAATGCGATTTGGTAAAGGTCTAATCTTGTTGCCTTTCTTGGCAGAACTAGGGATTTGGTGGTAGAGCGCCGCCACGGTAGCGGCTGCCAGAGGTGGCGGGGGATGTGGTGTTACATGTAGGGTTTTACCTACATGTATACATATAGAAGATCTTTGTATACATATAGAGATATAAATCAATATTAAAATTAATTAAAATGATTTATTAAAATAAATAATAAGTGGTATAAAAAGCAAAACAGGTATAAAAGTAAATAGTTTGACATGATAGTTAAAAATGATATAATTAAGAAAAAAGAGGCATAATGTTTAATTTTCTCTTTTTTTTTTATTGACTGGTAAGAGTTTATTGGGCCGAAAATACATACTCTGGGCCAAATTTGTAAGTTGGCCCTTTGTGTGTCTTTGGACAGGATTAAGTTGGCCCAAATGAGTCCGACTTGATCTCATTGTATTTACGGCGGCGAGAAGGGTGTATCGTGTTCATGTATAGACTATAGTGTATACATTCCCGCCATTGCTACGATTATTATGGTTTATGAGTGCATGTTTACTGTTTTCAGTATTCTTTCATATCAATTTTTGATGGGTTTTTCAGAAACCGAAACATTTGGAAGATGGAGCAGCTTGATATGAGTTTCGGAGTTGATATTGAGTGGAGGACAAAGGAAGGAGATCCTTTTGAAGCCATGTCTGAGACTGACAATTTTGAAGCTATCTCAGCTGATGATCAGGAAATCTCAGCAACGAAGTCCACTAAAAAGAAAAAATTTCAGATCGGAAGAGCACACGTTGAACTCCAGTCACCTG
>CAVNYN010275524.1:0-24691 GCA_963692815.1 Nyctanthes arbor-tristis | reverse complement strand
ATGAAACCAACTATATCCAAGCATTGTGTCTTTTCATTTGGCACCTTTTGGCATCTTATAAATAGAACCCCTCACTTGTGCATTTGAATTAAAAAAAAATTCTTCTTTCATTCAATTCTTCCTTTCCCAAATTCATAAAGAGAGTTCGTAATATTTTTCGGTTCGCCGTGTCTTGTGGTTTGAAGTGCTTCTACCGCAAGTCGTTTGCCGTTGTATCTTGGGAGACGATTGCCGATCAACCGTAAGCACCTAGGCGGGGCAAAAACGTCTTAAAGACATAGAGTCGAACTCTAACCTCGGCGGTTTTTCATAGTAAATTCTACATAATTTATTCTACCAGGTTTAAGTAAGTTTACGGTTTAATTTCGAATATAATTTGCACCATTTTATATATCTAATTTTTGTAGAGGAAAGTCAACAATATTATGGAGTGTGGAAAAGAAGCCATTCTCTTGGGCTATGTCGATGCAAAGGCGATGTAGAAGATCATGAATGCGATAACTTATCACTCCTTCCACGTCTTCTTTAGAAATTTGGATTAAATTTCTATCGTTTAACATTTCTAATTTAGCAGCCACAACATCCTCTAAGCTTCGATCTGCCTCAACCTTGATCAGTCTCTCCGCATCCCAGCCTGTAACCAAATCTTCCACCAAAACTTCTGTGTCTTCTGGAAAGAGACCAAAGTAGAGAAAAAAAGGGCTTAAATCCCACATTACAAAAAATTAATAGAAAATATAAAAAAATCCTGATTCCTGTTATGGTTAAAGAATGATTTTAGTCATTCCCACAATACAGAAGGAAAGAATGCACAACGTGTAGTAGAAGCTCTGATAATTTATAAAACTCAAAGATTGACGCTAATTTTAAAAGAAGGGCCGTGGTCAATTAATTTTTTCTAAGTTGTGACTAAATGATTGATGAAAATGAGATAAATATTTATAACATAAAACGGAAATGATTGATTCGACTTAAATTGTACTTTCTCCATTCTAATTCTTTTACTAATACCAAAAAAAAAAAATTACGCCTTATAATAAAATGTTTTCTTTATTTTTAAAGAAAATGTGGTATCGTGACTAAAAGTTAAAAAATATTTTTCACAAAAAATGTCAATCAAACACAATAGAAATAGGAACTTAAGTGGGAAAAGACCATTTTCTATGAAAAATATTGGCAATAACACACCTTAGTTTACTTCAATAATTTTACTTGCATAATTTTGCCAGAAACTATAATGCTAGTATTTGCAGTTTCGTAGGATAATAAAGTACTTTGGGAACTGCTAATGTATGTTTACCTGTGAGATTAATTAAGTATGCTACTGGCCAAGAAAGGGTGGACCGGACTATATATATGAGCTGTATAATTAATGGAGGGATAATTTTTCAAAGGTGGTGGTTGAGGTACAACGCGTGCATTTATAATAATAGTTGAGCGATGTGGTCGTTGAAGTACAACAGCTGCATTTATAATAATAGGTGATATTTTATTAACTATTTTTTGTTTAGTTTCGTTCTTTTATTTATTTATTTATTTTATTGTTATTATTATTATTTTTTTGGCCCTTAATACATCATTTTTCTATAGAGTCCTTATAGTGTCTAATAAATTATGTGACAGGATCTCATTTGACATATTAAGAGACCAAACCTTTAAGATCTCTAATATGATCACGACACATAATCCATTTGACACCACACATGATGTTCAATAAACTCCATAGAATATGTGGCTTAATACATAGAAGTGTATCTGAATACATAATTCACAAAAATTATATATGATTTTATAGGAAATTACTTAAGAGAGATACAAGTTGAATTGAAAGTCAATTTTATCCATGTGGGCATAACTCTCATACCTCTAAGTATAATTTTTCTTACCCCACTTCTGCATATAAAAAAGAAATGGAATACGAAAACAAGTAACAGAAAAGAGCCAAACCAAGCAAAGTAAATAGAGATACCCGTACTCTACTAAATTTCTACTAACATTCATATCATCGACATAGTAATACAAAATACAAATTCTCATATACCACTTATCCAGATATAAAAAAAAAAAAAAAGGAAAACAAGCAATAGAAATGAACCAAACCAGGCAAAGTAAAGGGAGATGCCCATAATTTCTGCCAGCGTTTATATCATTGATATATAGTAAAAACCAATAACACAAAATATTGTATTAGTAATGTCATAATTATATATAAAAACTTCTGTTAATTACGTAATGCATCAAGAATACTATCTTTAGCATAAACATTTCAACCTATTAAATACTCTACCGGGGCATTACCTATTGGAAACAAGTTGGCGGTGGGTTAACCAATCATGGCCACATAAATAAAGCCAATAAATATCAAGATACTTACATTATGTTTGGTAATTAATTAAAAACTAATTTTATTTATCAATCAATTTAAATTTTAAATTTTACACGCATGACAATACAATATTTAACTATGTATTTGATGTGATGTGAATTTTTACATTATTTTAATTATTATTTCTACCTAATGTAATTAAATATTTATAACTATATAAAATTTAAACTTTAAATCTATTTGTAAATCTACCTTTTTTATAAATGGTTAACAATTCACCGTAGCACTGCAACTCACTTGTTGCAAAAGAGAAGAGGCAAAATATGGACCCCGAGGTATTTCTTATTATTATTTTATTATTATATTTTCTGCTGCGGGAAAATGACATGAAAGATAATAATGCATAGGGTAGTCAAGGCACGTGTTAAAAAAATTATTTATCTGCCTGTCTGTCCTGTTCCGCTACAAGAAAATTGGCACAAGTGTCCTGTCTGTGAATATTCTCACTATTTTGAATAGTTCCGTTGTCTAAAAAGTTGATAAAAATATATAACCAAACTTAAATAGATCGATCGTATCTTTTCATTAGTTAAAATTAATGATCTTTCTAATACTTAATGTTATTGATAAATTAAATCCTAAAAACATTTTTAAGATTGTTTGTTAGCAAAAGAAGTAATCAACGAGCGTCTCTTGATTATCGAAAAAGTAAGAGATGATAGGTTGTTCGATCGTATCAATAACCATAACTAATTCGTGAAAAGAATAAAGAGTTTTATTTTTACATCAATGATCAATTGTTAGAATCAATTTTAATATTATACCTTAAGCTGGATATTTATCACATATATTATTTTCTCATCAACTTGCGGTTTTTTAGAAACTCCACATTTTCAAATCGTTAATTGAATTTACATGTTATTTTATTTTGTTTTATTTTGTTCATCAATATTAAAACCCCCATTTTTAATTTAGTTGATTTACCTTTGAAAAATTATATTTGACCAGTCTCTGTGGATACGACATTACACGCTACTACTACAATTTTTAAATTACAAGAGCAAGCTATTATTTGTTGGATTCGACGCCCACGATATACTTTGTATGAAATCATTAATTAATGATTTTAAATTTATAGTTTTATGCTGTATAATAATGATATCATAAGTTTAAATACAATAAAATAAGCGCCCAATAATCCAAAGTTAGTTGATTCTTTTGTATTAGATTTTTTTTTCTTTTTTTGTATTGCATGTTAACATTTGATCAATAATCTAAACTTTTTTTACTACATGTATATAATTTTTTAATGAAAATTATATCCGTACAACTTTGTGTTATCATATAATGCGCAACTCACATTTAAACTGCTCATCTATTAAAATAATCTTGCACCTAGATTCATAACTTTTCTTTAATGTCCAACCACATATTTTCGCCAAAAGTCGCTTTTCACGAAATCAATTCTCTGTGTGTGTATATATTTTTGAAATACGGATGAGACTTAGGGGGCAGTAGGACAATTAGACAGGGACGAGTATGGTTCAAAGGAAATAATTATAAAAAAAATGGCTGGTTTATAAATATATTTTTATTATTACTTTATTTTATGTTAGTTATGAATCAACATTGAATTTAATATTTTTTTTATTCAATGAATAATTTTGAATTACTTCTTTCGCACATCTCAGGGGTGCATTACTAATAACTGCAGATAATGATAGAGCAAGTTATTGTAATTTGAGTTCTTAATCTACTAATGTATTGTAGATAAGAAATCCTACAATATCAATTTCTCTAATTAATTTTATTTACACTTGTGCAAACCAAACTACCTAAAAAATTATTGCAAATTTTCATTTATAAGTGTTTGCACGTCTAACGTAAGTAATGAATACCAATGTCAAAGTAATCGGAGTAGTAATAATAGTGTTAAACGGCATTTTTTTTTTATAAAAAGTTAAATGGCAAAAATTTTCAATCCTACATTACAAAAAATGAATAGAAAATATAAAAAAATCCTGATTCATGTTATGGTTAAAGAATGATTTTAGTCATTCCCACAATACAGAAGGAAAGAATGCACAACATGTAGTAGAAACTCAAAGATTGATGCTAATTTTAAAAGAAGGGCCGCGGTCAATTATTTTTTTCTAAGTTGTGACTAAATGATTGATGAAAATGAGATAAATATTTATAACATATAATGAAAATGATTGACTCGACTTAAATTGTACTTTCTCCATTCTAATTCTTTTACTAATACCCAAAAAAAAAATTTACGCCTTATAATAAAATGTTTCCTTTATTTTTAAAGAAAATGTGGTATCGTGACTAGAAGTTAAAAAATATTTTTCACAAAAAAATGCTAATCAAACACAACAGAAATAGGAACTTAGGTGGGAAAAGGCCATTTTCTATGAAAAATATTGGCAATAACACACCTTAGTTTACTTCAATAATTTTACTTGTATAATTTTGCCAGAAACTATAATGCTAGTTTTTGCAGTTTTGTAGGATAATAAAGTACTTTGGGAACTGCTAATGTATATTTACACGTGAGATTAACTAAGTATGCTACTGGGCAAGAGAGGGTGGACCGGACTATATATATGAGCTGTATAATTAACGGAGGGATGATAATTTTTCAGAGGTGGTGGTTGAGGTACAACGCGTGCATTTATAATAATAGTTGAGCGATGTGGTCGTTGAAGTACAACAGCTGCATTTATAATGATAGTTGATATTTTATTAACTATTCGTCGTTTAGTTTCGTTCTTTTATTTATTTATTTTATTATTATTATTTTTTTGGCCCTTAATATACCCTTTTTCTATAGAGTCCTTATAATGTCTAATAAATTATGTGACAGGATCTCATTTGAAATATTGGGAGACCAATCCATGCACCGCTTGTAAAGTAAAAAAAATGATTATCATTCGAGTTGATCATGTTCAGAATCCGGATTTTCTTTTGTCTAAGTGTGTGAAACTTTGTTAGTCTATATAGAATGATAAGTTTATAATTTACATTGATTAAGTACTCCCGTTTGTGTTTACGTATTTGAATTTTTGGTTAAAAGTGTGTATTTATGTAGCGTTTTGTTAATTTTTAGGTTATAAACCTAGATGAAAGGTAAAAGTAAAAAGATCGAATTTGGTGGAGTTCGGGCTAAGTTCAGAAAGATTCAAATGATTTTTTGGACCAACTTTGCAAATATTTTAAAGTTGGGGGGCCAAAAGTAGTAAGGGAAAAGATAGAGGATCGCAGAAAAGATACAAAAAGTTGTTTGCTCGAAATTGAACATTACAGCCGCAGGGATATACAATGTGATCGCAATATGGTGGTTGGATTTGTGTAACAGAGAGTTTCAAAGAGCCGCAACACGCAATGAAATGTTCATTGTGACTCATTGTGAGCAGAAATTAATGCATTGTGGCCACAATCAAAGGCCGCAATCGCCTGCACAAAAAGCAAGGTTCAGAGAGTTGAAAAGGACATCACAAATACGTAACATAAAAAATCGTAGTGACACACCAAGACACTAGGATAAAAAGCAGATGACTTAACGACATCTTGAAACGAATAACCTCACTGCAAAGACAAGAAAAAATGCAAAAGAAGAAAAAAAACAACTGGAGAAATTAAGCACGCAATACAACAACAGATGGACCAAAAAAAAAAAACGGAGAAGGGGGAAACAAATTGGTAGGAACAAACAAAGCATAGGCAAACCGGCAGCCGAATTTGTGTTTTCTCCAAAAGATTACTCCGAGTAGTATTCTTCAACTTCCGGTTAGATGATTGCTTGTTACCCCCCTTGTTGGAATGATTCTGTTTTTTTTTTTTTTTTAAAAAAAGGTAGTATAATTGCAATATGTTTCAATGAATGGTGTAAAAAATGGGGAAAAAAGTAACATCGAAAAGAAGTTAGAATGTCTAATTCCCACAACAATCTAAAATAAAGAATGCCCGTCCAAACAATCTAAATAAAGAATGCTCGTCCAAACAATCTAAACAAACACATTATAATACAAGCCAAAATCAATTCCGTCTATCCCGTAAGACTAGCCAGGTACTCACAGCAGGAAGATGTATTGAACTCACAATTGCTGCTGAGGGTCCAAATAATTTGATTTGAATAGTTGGAAATGGGGATTATCCGTCAGAAAATTTCAACTGAAGTTAAGATTTCGTTAGAAATTTCCAACGAAAAAAAAATCTATCAGAAATTTGTGATAGATAGAAAATCTGTTAAAAATTTTCTGGCGGACTCATTCATTGTGTAAGAAATTTCCAACAGAAACCATAATCCGTTAGAAATTTCTAACAGAGGGTTAGGTTCCGTCATAAATTTTCAATGGATTTGTTATTCGTCAAAAACTTATGACCGACCAAAGCATTAGTCGGAAATGTTTCTGACAGAACTTGATTTCCGTCAGAAAATTCTGACAGAGCCGTCGAAAAATTGCATTCCGTTCCAATTTTTTCATATTTTTCTTTTCTGAAATACTAGAAAGAGTAAACATAGGGGAGTCATCTTAGATGCTGCTGATGCTATTGATTCTCAGGTGCGGAATCTTTGAGCACGTTCAGAGAAAGGGATGATGATATGCTACTGGCCAAGAGAGGTAGAATTCTTTAGTAACACAGGTTATGATGACTAAATATTCGATTTAACTAAAACAATTTATAAGAAAAATTAAAAGTAAAAAATTCTTGGCAGATTTTTCTTTTTCATTCCCCCTTTCCCCCACCCCCTCCCACAAAAAGCAAATACAGGCTATGGCCTGGCTGCCTGGCATGCCCGAGTCTAAATCCACATTTTCTTCGGTAAGTTTGTAGTCTTTCTACCAATCAAGTAAGGTATTTGTCCTTATTGCAAGAATACTTATTCTAAGAAGAGTATGAAAGATTTAAGTTGTATAATAATAATAATTTGTATTTGCAGCCTGATAGGTCGTGTATTAGGTTGTTTAATTTTTCCATACTAGTAGTTTATTATGTGTTTTATTATGTTAAAGTAATTATTTATGTTCGGTTTGTTAACTTATAGTAGGTTCAAGGAAATGATTCAAAAAATCAATTTCGGACGTATTTTGAAAGAATTTTGGAGTTCAGGGACTAAGGCGTCAGAAATCAAAACATGAAGGGCTGAAAAGAACAAAGTAAAAGATGCAGTGCGGGGTGCATTGTCTGATCAGAGTTGCTGAAAATGAACAGAATGTGTAGGGCGGACGCCTTGCTGCCCGCCCTACTCATTAGTGCACCCGCACTGGCCCCTGCACGCGGATTTTTTTGTTGATTTTCCTTGTTCCTATGAAACTCTTTTCTTGGTAGCTTTTTGCACATAATTTTTACTAGTTTTCTTAGGGTTTTTAGACTCTATTTAAGGGGTCACACCTTAGACATCCAAGGAGGACATCTCCATATGCAATTGATAGATTTTTTTTTGCTCTTCAAAGACAAAGTTAAGAGCAAGGTTTGTTTCTTTTTTCATCCAGTTCAAGGGGATGTTGTTGCCACTTATTGTGCTTAATTAATCAATTACAGTAACGTCGATTCTTACTTTTTTGCGAGATTGATTGTGATATTCTATTTTTCATGCTTATGAATATTGATTATTTGATCTAGTTTAGGTCTACTACATTGAATGATTAATGTTTTACTGCTAGATTTGGGATTTCAATCCTTAATTGTTATTTCTACTACTTTTAGTAGCAACTAATGATTGTTAATTCATTAGGGATAACACAACCTAAGTTAAATAGATCGATCATGTGAATTTATTGCTTAGATAAACTTATTTTACTAATTTTCCATGCAATCGTTATTCTAAATCCAGGGAGCTTATTCTAGGTTGGCCAAACAATTAGGTCTAATTAAAGAGTTTAATTTGATTAGATATAACTAGGGGAAAATCCGGGTTGCAGAACTATTTGTTGCCTAGAGTTGATAGATTTGCAAAAAAGTATGAACAACGTTACAATTTATTACTATTTTTTATATAAAGTGCACAACTGAACCAAGAACTGAAGTTCGCATTCATGTTTTATCTTTCTACTTGTGTTTTAATTATTTTATTCTTTCATGTTTATTAATTCTAATTCAATCTTTACAAAAACCCCCATTTCTACTAGTTGACACAAGACACTTTAATTTATCCAATGTTTTCTGTGGGTTCGACCCCTACTCTCTGCTTCAACAAGTTATTCCAAATTTAATAGAGTAAGATATTTATTATATTGGCACATTCGACACGCGACCACAACCCATAATAATAAAAGATCTACTAAAGATCCTTTCTTCATAGTTGTACCACACCTATAATCTTCCCTGGGTTCTAAACCGCAAATTCCCAAATAATCCCTTAAAGAAATCATTTTTGGCATTTTTCTTTTTATATATTATGGAGTAGCACTTGCAGGTAGACATTTTATTTTCTATGCATGCAAGCATATTACTATGTATGAGTGCATATATAACACATATCTAGCCTGCGTTTCACAAGTTGGGGTGAGGGTAGCTATAGTATTGATGTCTGCTGCATGTACATATGTAAGTAGGAGCCTATGTATAGGTAAAATAAAATTTATGGCAATTACAGTTACCCTAAAGCCATTGAAGTAGAATAAAGGATATGCCCAATCTTCTATGGAATCAACGTGGATTTGTTTTATAGAGTTTGGATGTTTATATAACACTACTTGATTTAAGAGAAATGTGATTTGTTTCATGACTAAGTGCTATTGTTTGATTCCCATTATTTTCTCAAATTATAATTTTACCAACTACTGATTTGACAACTAATTTGATAAATGCTAATTACAGCTATATATTTTTGTTACATTTTCAATATATATACTACATCTCTCCTTATTATAATTTTCCCAAATTTAAACAAATAATGAGTATCAAACAAGCTCTAACTTTATATTCCAGGACAACTTATGCTCCCCAATCCCATACAGACACACAACACGACTTGGCTTTATAAAGAAAAATAAAAGAACAAAAAGCTTGTGAGAGACAATGACTAAATTTATACTCCAGGACAGATTTTGCCCCCGCCATAGCACCAATTGACTTTATAAAGAAAACTAAAGGAACAAAAGTTGTGAGAGATGATGACTAAATTTATATTCCAGGACAACTAATGCCCCATAAGCACCACTTGAGTTTATAAAGAAAAATAAAAGAACAAAAAGCTTGTGAGAGACAATGACTAACAAAGTGTTTGGCTAGAATTTAGAATATTTGTTAAATTATAATCTACTATGTGATATCATTATGTTGGTTGCATTTTGTAAAAAGTAAAAAATTGTGACTTGATTTTTACTTTTTGACTTTTTGAAAAAAGTAAAACTAATGAAATGATGTCATGTGACATATTATAATCTAAGGAAAGTGTTTGGCAGCTGTTATATTATTTATTTTCATTATAATCTGCTAAATTGCATCATTTTATTGGTTGTTTTTGTAAAAAGTAAAAAAATTGCGAATTGACTTTTATTTTTTGACTTTCAAAAAAAATGAAACCAACAAAATAATGTCATGTGGCAGATTATAATTTATTTAGACTTTTATGTATGTGGCCATGAT
The DNA here is from genome assembly GCA_963692815.1 of Nyctanthes arbor-tristis. Taxonomy (NCBI): domain Eukaryota; kingdom Viridiplantae; phylum Streptophyta; class Magnoliopsida; order Lamiales; family Oleaceae; genus Nyctanthes; species Nyctanthes arbor-tristis. Next base: position 14,763 of record CAVNYN010275524.1, on the reverse strand, counting down.
TAGTTAGCCTACTACCAACATTTTTTCAATAGATAATGCCTCGACTATTTAATAGGTTGAAACATATTTGCTAAAGATAGTATTCTTGAGGCATTACACAACTAATAGAAGTTTTTCTGTATGATTTTGACATTACTAATTATTTTGTGTTACTAGTTTTTTTACTATGTCGATGATATGAATGTTGGTAGAAATTTAGTGGAGTATGGGTATCTCCATCTACCTTGCCTGGTTTGGCTTTGTTGCTTGTTTTCTTATTCTAATTTTTTTCTATCTGTAGAAGTGGTGTATGAGAATTTATGCTTCGAGTTATGAGAGTTATGTACATATTGATAAAATTGACATCCAATTCAACTTGTATTTCTCTTAAGTAATTCCCTATACAATCATATACAATTTTTGTGAATTATGTATTTAGGCACACTTCTACGTATTAAGCACAAAAATAAATAAATAAATAAATAAATAAATAAATAAAAGAAAGAAACTAAAATAAGGGAAAAAAAGGTTTGTTTGGTATCATTTATAAATTAATTGGTTTATAATACATTTTAAATTTTAAATTTTTGGGAGATGCTTAATTTGGTTGGTTAAATTTTGTTAAAAGGTAAAAAATTATTACTTGATGATGTGATGGGTCTGTGAGATATTAATTTTAGAATTTGACAAGAGTCCCAAAAAATTGATTTATAATTGATACCAAACGGACACATTAGACTATGTTTGGTAACAAATTAAAAACCAATTTAATTTATCAACTAATTTAAATTTCAAATTCTAGACACATAATAACATCACATTTGACCACATATTGGATGTTATGTGAATTTTCAGATCATTTTAATCATTAAATCCACATGATACTATTAAATATCAACATCTATATAAAATTTGAATTTTAAATCCATTTGTAAAATTACCATTTTATAAATGGTTACAAGTTCACCGTATCATTGCAATTCACGTGTTGTAATAGAGAGGAGCATATCGTTGTTCTTCTAATTTTAATCTTAATACGGGATATAATAATTCTACTGTAACTAATTATATTAATTATTTATTACATAAGTGACTATGATTATTTAGTTACTATGTTATGTTTCAACATTACAAATATGTTTATAAAAACAATGTCAAAATGTTGGTAATTAAGAGAAATTCTCCAATTGCGCCAGTAGAATCTATTAATATATAAAGGCATTTAAGCGCCCTTTGTTTTTTTTCCTGCCCATTTCCTTTGTGGTAACGCACGAGGTCAATCCTTTGCGGTGAATGTTTTATTTCTGGCAAATTTATTTATTCTTTTTTTCCCAAGCTGATTTCCCTTTTATTGCTCTTTTATCCTTGTTTTTTCTCCAAGTTTCCTTCCCGGCATTGGTTTATTCCTCTTTCATATTCATGTTATCCCCCGAAAATATGATACTAGAAGTATTCCCATCCCCATAGCTGGCTAAAAATATGCTAATTAGAAGTATTTCCATTCTGCCTCTGTCATATTCAAATCTTCTCAGTCGCAACGACTGAAACGATTTTGAAGACCAAGATCGACGGCGCGTCACATAATCATAACCACTTTTTTTGATTCTGACAAGAGTTTGAGAAGGACCATCCCTAGCTAGAGATTGAGTCGCGCACGCCAGCACTAATTGGAGAACCTCTTTACTGCTCGCGACTGTCGAGCCATCTGGGTTTCAACTTTTTGGAGATAGGTTTGAGTATTCCCTTGATTATGTGTTTTGTTCTTCGGCTTTGTGAAATTAAGTTTTTCTATTGTACAAGACGTAAATTGCTACTTTTGTCAAGTTTTTGCCAACGATTGAAGACTCAATACTAAAGTTAGGTATGCATTATTATTATTATTATTATTTTTCTTTGTAATCAAGTTTTATCATTTTATTTTCCCTTTAAAAACTACTTTGAAGGTTTTCTATTGTTTGAGTTTATAACATTTGTTTTAACTTCCCGTTTACTATGAGAAATCATTGGTGAACAACCTGAAAATTTTCCTGTATCATTAAAATTGTATGTGTGAATTGAGGAACACATCTCCTACGATGTTTGAAGTTAGTATTGTTTTTTTACTATTCTATCACCTGTTTATGCATATCATAAACTACTTTGCTCAAGTTTATAACTTTATCAGTAGTGCTTTGATCCAAATGCTGGTGATCACTAACAAAAGATTAAAGAATATAGACCCATGGATATTGATACCGTAAGCATATTTCATTTTGTGATCATTAATGAGTTCTGTTTTGATATGATGTTTTGATCCGATGTGTGCTTGCTTATATATGGGTTTTGATAAAATGAAGTGCATATCAAGAATTTCATTTATTTGTTGTATCCATTTGTAACTTTGTATCATCTTTTCCATTAATGTAACGATTGATTCTATGAAGGTGATTTAATCAGCATATGTAACCATATTGTCTAAACATTTTACCAATTTTTGGTTCTCTCCTGGCATATTGATCTGTATTAGGTCCGTTCAAACAAACGTGTATATACACATATTCATCTTAATATGTATTCATGCTTTTACATTTCTGTATTTAATTTATAGACTAAATTTCTGTATTGTTTTAATGTATTGGTTTTTTATTAGGTTTAATTTCTTCATGATCTTCACTTCGGGTAGATCGGAAGAGCACTAGTTACAAAGTTATTTCATTTGGCAACTCATTTATAAAAAGAGTTATTTACAAATCTATATCAGACATTCCTATCAGCCATTCCTATCATGCTTGGTTTTAATTTACAAATCAACGTTGGCCATTCAAAGTTATTGAGGTTTGAGTTTGTTAGCATTCAGGTTTGAGTTTGTTAGCTTGAAATGAATAATTAGTTAATAAGTTTTTATTCTTTTGGCTTCCAGGAACGGGGAATTTTTTTTAATGGATGTGCGTTTTTCCCCCAATTACCTCTATGTTGTCATTGTATTTTTCACTATCCACCAGTAACCAGTCTCTATGCATTCGGCAAGTTTTCTAATTTCTGCTTTTATATTTTCTTTTGAATCCAATCTTTAATTTTTTTCACTATCCACCAGTAACCAGTATCTATGCATTCGGCAAGTTTTCTAATTTCTACCTTTATATTTTCTTTTGAATCCAATCTTTAATTTCTTCTCTTTCCTTCATCCTTGCAAATTAGAGAAGCAGTAAATCTTGGAGCTATTGGCACTGCAAAGGCAAGTCTCTCTATTCCTCTTTTTTCAGACTATATATTTCATTAAATATACACTGCTTGATTCGATCTTTTCATTTATGGTTTAGGACTGATAGTGGTTATCTATTTTTTATTTATTTAATTTTTCCATTTGAAATGGCACCGCCATTGAAGGAGTTCATGTTATATGCATAGGATAATATATAAGCTGAAGCCATATTAGAGATCTGTTGAAAATTTAGGTGCTAAATGTGTGCTCTATCTTCATCCATAAGGTTGTGCACCAAAGTAATAGAATTAATTATAGGATGAAGACTAGAATGACGTATAGAGGTATTCTACAATATGTAATTAGGTTGTACGTGAGTGCACTTTTATCATTCCAGATATGGCAATGTTCCACATATCATCTTCATTAAACTTTAGAAATTAGTTGAAGAGATACTAAAAGTTTTGTTTCTGTCGTTTGAGATGCTAAGGGTTCTTTGTTGATACAAGGTAAAACATACATAGTATAATACATAGTATATGCTATGATACCATGCAGTACTCACTATTAGAGTTATTTTTGAACTTTGTAACATTATAATAGTGGCGTCATATAAATTCATTTCTTTTTTATTATTGACCACCCCAAAAAAAAAAAATCTATAGGGGTTCATTATAATTGTAAAATGGGTAATTTATGTGTCGTGATGATTCCTTTTGTGGAGCAGTGTAAGTAAATCGTAAAGATCTTAGCTTTTGTTCTTTGACATGTTCTCTTTGATTTTTCAATTTTCATGTGCTTTGTAGGAAATATATATGCCATGAAAATCATGTATAAAAAGTTTATCACCAAGGAAAAAATGGCTAATGAAATTGGAACACATTGTATTAGATTAGTTTGATCATCGAGATGTATTTTTCACATTTCAAGATATTTTATCTCTCTGTAAGTCTTGATGTCACATTATTATATATTCTTTTGTTATGTTGGCTAAACTTATTATGGATATAAGCATAATATGTGGGGATGTAAATGTAGAATTTGAGTCTTGTGAAGGTGGAATTTAACCAAGTCAAATAGAATTTAACAATTCAATTTGTAACAATTCTTTTCATAACATGTATTAGCTTTTAGCATTACATATCGGAAAGTTATTAAATGAACTTTATTTTGTCCAAAATTGGAGTGTTAACAATTCATCAATACTTAGCCCATTTGGTTAGAAGGCTAAGGTTGAGGCCTTGGGACATAGAAGTCCCAGGTTTGATTCCCCCGTGTGGGGGTTTGTCTACATTTTATATGTAATTTATAGTCTCCTGTATAGGAGTTTGATTTCTTATAGTTCTCTATGTATTGTTGATTTCTGTGCGCTGTATTTCAGAAGAATATATATATATCTATATGCACTTGTACCACTATGATGCGGATTATAATTGTACTTCCAAAAAAAATTCATCGATACTTTTGTTAATGAGTAACGTTTTATAAGATCACTGATGCTAAACACATGCACTTGCTTTTATTTCAACTTATCACTTAACACCGAGTATACTACATAAGAAACCAATTGTGTTAATAATATTTAGTCTTTGTTTATTTTAAAGAGAAATGGATAGACAGAATTTCAAGATCCTTTCAACATAGAAGAGAGGGCAAAAAGACTTAAAAGGTTTAAAGTGGTTTTCCAAAATTTATATTAGGATGAAAAATTTTAATGATTTTTATAATAATAATACAATAAATATTTTCTATTCTGTAACTTTTGATTATAGATATTTATTAAATATATTAGGATGAAAAATTTTAATGATTTTTATAATAATAATACAATAAATATTTTCTATTCTGTAACTTTTGATTATAGATATTTATTAAATATATTAGGATGAAAAATTTTAATGATTTTTATAATAATAATACAATAAATATTTTCTATTCTGTAACTTTTGATTATAGATATTTATTAAATATATTAGGATGAAAAATTTTAATGATTTTTATAATAATAATACAATAAATATTTTCTATTCTGTAACTTTTGATTATAGATATTTATTAAATATATTAGGATGAAAAATTTTAATGATTTTTATAATAATAATACAATAAATATTTTCTATTCTGTAACTTTTGATTATAGATATTTATTAAATATATTAGGATGAAAAATTTTAATGATTTTTATAATAATAATACAATAAATATTTTCTATTCTGTAACTTTTGATTATAGATATTTATTAAATATATTAGGATGAAAAATTTTAATGATTTTTATAATAATAATACAATAAATATTTTCTATTCTGTAACTTTTGATTATAGATATTTATTAAATATATTAGGATGAAAAATTTTAATGATTTTTATAATAATAATACAATAAATATTTTCTATTCTGTAACTTTTGATTATAGATATTTATTAAAGTCTTCTAGTTAATTATTTAAATTATTAGTATTGTGAATTTGTCTTCCCGTGCAAGACTAGTTGTAGTTTAAGGAATTTAATTGAGACAAGAAAAAATAAAAGACGAAGACAAATTTAATAGACTTTCAAAACTTTCTACTATATGATTAAAGTCACTACAACTATATAGGATTTTCACTGGCCAAACCAATCCTCTAAGTATTAAGAGAAAAATGTAACAAGTGTTACCGCTTCTACCAATTTCTACCCCTTAGCCAACCCGCAAAGAATTAAATAAATCCCAAGATGCTAGGCTACTATTTTTCTTTACAAAACTCTCTTACCCGATCTGAGTGATACCAGAAAAATTAACCCGAGTTTTACCACACCTAATTTTCTATCATTTGAATAAACCACAAAGAGTTATAAAAAAACTCTCAATGTGCTAGACTCATCATTTTTTCCCTCAACTCATTCGTACCACTTGAGCATCAAAGAAGAGAAAATCAGCTATATTTATAGGTTCATTGACTTGGAAGACAAGAAAATTTCTTCTAAGTTTGGATTCCTTTTCCTCCAAGATTTCATACTCCTTTCCTTTTCAATTTTAGATTATTTTTTCAACATACCCAACAATCTCCATATTGCCAAAATAAACCAAATTCTTCGTCTCTTCTCCAATCCTTAAGCGTAATACTTGAAGGAAAAGCAGGTGCATTCTGATAGTTTCATACTCCATCACAAGAGTATAATCACTTAGAATTAAGAGCAAATTCTAAGTATTTCATCGGCTCAATGTCGAAATAAAATTACTGATATTTATGGTGCAACTCTCTTGTTGGCATTCTAGAGAGCTCATCAGCCATCGATATTATTACATACACACACACACACCATATATCACCGCCAACCAATGTCCGTGTGTAAATACAACCACTAAAAGTAACACATATCCTTTATCATTGCACCTAGCAACACATCATGAGAATGTTCCCACCTACTTCATAACACATTTCGACTATTCTCACACCAAGAGAGTCAGATTGTCTAAATTTGAACAGCAGCCGAACCTGCTCTACTTGGACAATATTTTCTTACATGGTCAGCTAGTCTACAACACCAATAAATTGCAAGAACCACCAGATTCCTGACGATCCCATTGAGAATTTTTGTACTTATACTAACCTGCAAAGAAGTAGACCATTCTTTCGGGTGTAACAGATTTGAAGAACTTTTTGTTGAATACCCCGGTCTAAATTGACACCACATCTCATTTACAACAAATATTCTATGAATATTTACAAGAAAATTCTTGGCTAGATGGAGACACATCATGCTTCCAATCTTCAAATCTAAATCTTCCCAATCATTATCGTTCAAACTGGCTCCAGTCACTTTCTTAGAATAGAGGGATAGTTTTCATTTAAAAGCTTTAAATTGCCCAACCAAAATCAATAAACTCTAGACTAATTCGAACCACAAGTCAAGCTTAATTCTCACCACTTCATACGCTATATTTTTCTTGTGTTCCACCTCGAACAAAACCTGGTGCTCTGATATTACTACTGGAAATTAAAGCAAATTCACTGATTACGCAGGCAGAATCGTTGTTTAAGGAATTTAATTTGGATGAGAAAAAATAAAAGATGAAAACAAATTTAATAGACTGTCAAAGTTTTCCATTATATAGTTAAAGTCACTACAACTATATAGAATTTTTACTCGCCACACCAATCTCTCAAGTATTACAAGAAAAATATAACAAGCTTTACCACTTCTACCAATTTCTACTATTTGCCCAACTCGCAAAGAATTAAAGAAATCTCAAGACACCAAGCTATTATTTTTCTTCACAAGATTCTTTGACCCAACCTAAGTGACACTGGAAAAATTATCCCCAGTTTTGCCACACTGAATTTTAAATCATTTGAATAAACCACAAAGAGTTACAAGAAAACTGTCACAACCTGAAATTTTTTTTCTTTTTATATACAAATAAATGATACTACTAAAGAACTCATAATGAAATATTGTTCTTAATTTAGGAAATTGAAACAATCAATTGCGGAAGCTTTCTTTCAAACATGTGTGTGTACATAAGTCAAGGTTGCATGCACTTCTGAAGCAGAAGTATTTTCAACAGTCAGGTGCACGCACTTTCATTTAAGATGTACAAACCTAGAGAATTATCCAATTTGGTTTTAATGCCATTTTTATGAAATTACAATAACTATAGTAGCATTACACAATAATTAAGAATAAACAAACTTTCATAAATAGCATTTACAACATTACACTTGTTGAGTTATAATATTGGAAGAGTGAACTTTAGCTTGAGAAAATACGTTTTTCTTCCTTATTCAAAAATAATACTACACTATTTTATTATATTATAAATACCCATTAAATTATGTAAATATCCGATATCCTTTATAATAACTTCTTCGTGTACATGTAACACCATCGAAGTGAAATCTTCCAAGTCCGTGAAGCTACAATGAACCATATGCATTGTTGAAAACATGGAGAAATATGAGTCACAGATTCAACAAGCATTATTTACACATGCATACTTTTTATTTTCAAAACATGACTTATAGGGCCCAATTACGCGTTCTGATTCCACCCATCAAAAGAGTTTAACATATAACATGAATAATTGGCCAAACATAAATTTATTCTTTAACTCTATTTGATCCTAAATAGAGTTATGGTAAATCGTTCTATTCCCAGCCTTGGAATCATTGGGCTGGTCTCGGAACACCAATGTAACGTGACATAACATAATATGACATATTTGGGGGTAGAGATCATCTACACGTAATTCACTTTGCAAATCATATGCATGGCTTAATAGAATCCTCTATGCAATAACTTATCTTCTTTGCATAAGTTCAATATGACATAATCCATTACTTGCAGGAATCATATATGTGCCACAATAACATATCGAATTTAAACATGTACATCATGAAATCATCTTGTACAAAACCCAATAACACATAATCAATCAAAAGAGGGTGTAAGTGCTACTCACAAGTCGAAGAAACATTAACATTAAACTTGGAATGATTAGAGAAACTCGTGTATCAACTTTGAAGAAACTGTTGCCAAGTGCGTGTACTTTTCTACAGGGTGCGTGTGCCTCAAAGGTAGTTTAGTATTCTATGTAGAACTTCAGGTTGTTTTTCTTGACACCTCTATATAAATCTTCTTTATAACGACAACATCACTCTGCAAGCATATCAAGAATGAAAAATGAGACTTCGGTTACCTCAAATTATTTTTAGAAGAAGAGGGGCGCTTGTTCAACTTCGCATGAGAGAGTTTGAGCTTCAAGTTCTTTACAGACTATTGCTATATGAATTTTAGGATAGATTTAAACCATCAGATTTCTCCTCTATTTATAGGGCAAATTTTAAGATTTAAATGACCCTTGGGAATTATTTAATTCCTCCTCTTGATCCCCAAGAAAGTCATTGATCAGTTCATTTGGATTGCGAGCCACGTACTTACTCTTGGTTTCCAAGCAATGCCGTCATTGGTTTATTTGGATTGAGAGCCACGTAATAGGACTTTATCCCATAAGCAGGAGGTGGAAGCTAAAGATTAGATATTTAGTGTTGAACGTCTTCTTAGATCATTCTAGGTAATTGATAAAAGTAAGGGGAAAGGAGGTGAAGCATACACCTCTTTGGGTAGAAAAGTCAAACATTGACAGCCAAAAACTTCCACTTTCGTGCAATATTTCAGAGTACCGAACAAGCTCAAAATTTAACTTTGAAAATATGGATACAACGATCTTGGATTCTAGTTTCTAACGGTATAAACAATGCACAAAACAGATTAGCGTATCAAACATTGTGAGAGGCCGAATTTGTCCTTATGAAGCTGCTTCCTCTAGAACATAGCTTTGTACATCTAATTTGGAAACCAAACGAAGAGCAAATGGGTCAGAATGGAGAATCTTAAGTTCTTTTTTGAAGTATGTCATACATACCTCAACTTTGCTTATAGGGTCGACTTCCATCAATCGAGATATCAAGGAGATAGGAGGTCATGAAATTCACTACACTTAACACATACCTCAACTTTTTTAACACATTGCTACCAATTTGTTAAAAATCAATAACTAAATTTAATATACTTACATGTCATTTAATAATTACGAAAATCCTACCTTTTTTTTAAAATAGTAATTTTATTCAATCCTTAGATCGGAAGAAAGTATATGTAAAATAAATGAAGGCAGAGAATGAGACCACTCTAACATATCAAACATAAAACTAGCGGTCTTGGCTAGTGTGTGTACAACTTGATTGGCTGATCTCCTGACCCAATTAAAAGTTAAGCTCAGAATGTCGAAGGCTAGGAGTCGACAGTCTTCAATGATCATAAATCCCTTTCGTAACGCCAGAGAGCATTGTAGACTACCTGTGCATCTACCTCAATTGTTGTAATCCCTTTCGTAACGCCAGAGAACATTGTAGACTACCTGTGCATCTATCTCAATTGTTGTAATCCTGGGAAGGTGTGATTTTATCCAAGAAAATATCGCGCATCAACATTTAACTTCAATAAACCAATCAATGGAGGTTGCCAACGATCAACTTCTGTGTTGTTTGAATCCAAGATGGAAGTTTGCTGATAATCATGGACCTTGCGCCATTGTTGCAAGAGATTCATTGCCATCGCTATTATCTTGTGTACCGTATAGGACTTTGCTTGCCAAATCACTTCGTTTCTATTCGTCCAAATCCCCCAACAAGCCATACCAATCATCTCTCGGTCACTTAGGTGAGTATTAAACCTAGCAGCCAGCCACTCTTTGAAGTTTCCATCAGTGACTAAGGTTGGATTTACTCCCAATGCCGTCCAAACACCCTTAGCAAAAGCACATTCAATAAGACTATGGCTCACTGATTCGTCTTCTAATAAGCAAACCGGACAGCAGCTGTCTATAGCCACCTTTTTAGCCTTCAAATGATCAACTATTGGTAAGCAATTTGTCGATGCTCACCACAGAAAAGAACGTACCCTTTGCTGGAACTTTAAAGTTCCTTAAAGCACTCCAAAACGTATCAACATTGCTGGGAAAAAACGAGTGGGGATAAGCCATAACCTGTTTATAACCATTCTGAACCGTGTAACTTCTTTTTTTGTCATAAAACCAATACAGACAAGCATTCCTCTCACTGCGACTCAATGGAATTTTCAGAATTTGACATCTATTGTCTTCATTAAAAAGAACCAAAATAAGATCACGATCCCATCTAGCTTTCCTTTCGACCATAAGCTGATTGACAGTTGCTTCTTCAATACCCGAGATTGGAGTAGATGTTACATAAGCTTGTTTTGGATTTGGAAGCCAAGGATCGTTCCAAATTTTTACTGTAGAACCTCGTCCAACTCTCACTCTATATCCCTTTTCTAAAAGAGGTTGAGCCAAGAGTACACTCCAAATATAACTTGGACTGTACCCAATCTTTGCCTAAAAAAGTAAACGATAGAAAGTAGCAAGCTTTATAAACCTGAGCCAAGAACTATGATTCTTGTGTAATAAGCCTCCATCCAACCTTATCGAGAAGAGCTATGTTGGTTACATGCAACTTTTTGAATCCCATACCTCCTCTACATTTTGGAATGCACAATTTGTCCGAAGAAGTCCAACTAATGCCTCTTCCTCCATTGTGATTCGAATGCCACCAGAACTTGTTCAAAATTCTTTCCATTTTCCTCATGAATCTAGTTGGTAGAAGAAACACTCTCATAACGTAATTAAGTATTGATTGAGCAATGGATTTGATTATAATCTCTTTTCCCGCCCTAGATAAGGCCTTCGCTTTCCAGCCTTGCACACATTTCCAGACCTGATCTTTGATAAACTCGAGGACCTCTATTTTCTTTCTCCCAATAATAGAAGGTAAGCCAAGGTATTTCTCATGCCCATGTGAGATATGAATGCCCAAGATTGAGCAGCTAAACTGCTGTTGATTTGAGTCAACATTCTGGCTAAAGAACAAGGTGGACTTGTGAAAGTTGATAGCTTGCCCAGACTCAATTTTGTATCAGTAAAGCATCTCCAAAATCTCATCACATTCTCTAGAGTTAGCTCGGAAAAATAATAAGCTATTGTCCACAAAAAAGAAATGTGAAATAGAAGGAGGACTTCTTGCAAGTTTAACCCCACGGATGAGACCTGCCTCCTCCTTTGACTTCATGAATGTAGATAAACTCTCTGAGCAGAGTATGAGTATGTATGGAGAAAGGGTCAACCTTGTCTTAGTCCTCTCTCCAGATACATGTACAACATGATACCGCATTGCTGAGATGCACAAAAAAATCCAATCTACCCACTTTTGAAGAAATCCCATAAAAGTCATCACATCTCTTAAGAAGTTCCATTCAAGGCAATTATATGCCTTACTAATGTTGATTTTAAATACAGCAATACCATGTTTTCCTCTTTGTTTTTTTTTTCCATATAATGGAGTGATTCAAAAGTCAGCATAATATTATCGGTGATCAAACGCCCTGGAACAAATGCACATTGGGTTTCTGTGACAATATCTGGTAGAATATTCTTAAGCCGATTTGTGAGAGTTTTGGCTAGAGTTTTATACATGATGTTACATAGCGATATCGGCCTAAAGTCTTGTAAAGTTTCTGGACTCCCCTTCTTCAGAATAAGCACAATTGATGTGTCATTATACCCAATAGGAATGGTACATGTATCCAAACATTGCTGACATAAAGAGATCATGTCATTACCCACGATATGCTAAAATTTCTGATAGAAGGCTGAATTCATATCTTTCGGACCTGAAGCTTTATGGGGTGCATATCAAAGGCTACCTATTGAATTTCCTGGGTAGTGATTGGGGTCATTAAATAATCACGAGAAGATGATAAACAGTTACCTATGCTTTCCATAATCGGACCTGGTTCTAGCCTTTGAGTGGTATAGACTTGAACAAATCATGAAAGTATTCAGCAATGATCCCATGAATGGCAGGTAATCCCACGGTCCAGTCCCCATTTTGATCTTTTAACTACTGGATAGTATTTCTCTTTTGTCGAGAATAAGCCGCCCGGTGGAAATACTTAGTGTTGGAGTCGCCTTCTTGCAACCACAGCTTTCGAGACCTTTGCTTCTGGTATATCTCCGTATGATGTAGGGCTCGAAAGTATTCAGTTTGTACTTTACAAAATTCATTAAACCCATTACGATCAGTTCTACCTTGAATACGCCTCATACCTGTCCGATTCTGATTGATTTTGAGGTTTAATGAGCGGGTTCCAGGCCCTTCCCAATGATAAGTTCGTCTCCACACCTCGTTATGCAGTTTAAAAAAGGCTCTCCAGAAGAATCGGTCCAACTTGAAGAGACAACAGTGATGCACTTACCCAAAAATTTTCAAACCGGAATCTCCTCTTGGAAGAGCGATCTTGTTCCCGTCATTGGATTCAAAAAGATGAGAAAGTGGTTGGAGGAGAATAAGCCTAAATTCTGTAAATGGACGTTTCGAAAGATATCCCTACAAAAGCCCAGTCCAAACGTTCTTCAATACCAGCAGTCGACCCTTGACTTTTGAACCATGTGAACTTATAACCCGCAATGCCAACATCAAAAAGACAGCAGTCTTCAATAGCCTCTCAAAACCCGTTAAGTAGCTAAGTTGGATGTTCATTTTGACCCTTCTTCCCATGTTGGAATAGCAGAACGTTAAAATCACCAAGACAAATCCGGGGCAAGGTTGATGAGGACGCTAAGAGCCTTAACTGGTCCCAACTTTCCCGTCTTCTATTTCTATCTGGATTACATAATAACAGTTGAAACGCCATCTCGGTTGCCCTACTAAAGTCACCTCTACATCGATATGAAAACAAGACATACTAATAAGGGAGGCCATATTCTGTTCTTTCCACAAGAAGGCAAGTCCGCCTCTATCTCCCAAACAGTCAACAACAATGCAACAATCATAACGCAATTTATTTTTTATAGTAGTAGTTTTTTGGTTACAAGCCAGAGTCTCGATAAAAGAATAAAATCGGGCTTATTCATAGCAACAAGGTCCATAAGGACTTGAACCATAAGATCGTTGCCCAGCCCATGACAGTTCCAACAAAGAATACTTATTTTGATCGGTGGGCCAGATCGGAAGGCCCACCGCTAATGCGTTTTTTGGGTCTTCCAGCATCAGGTCTATTTCGGTAGTTGAGCTAGTCACCCTCATCTCCATATTAGGGTCCATCATACGACACTTTTATTCCATGACAATAAGCCCAGGATTCTCACTTTCCTCATCTTCAGCCGTGTCAAGAGTTTCACCTTCCTTAAATAAAAGATTTGCCTTCAATAATTAGGGTAATAACTCAAGCTAATTTGTAGTGATTGAGTTAGGTGTGTGAATGCCCATCTTCATGCCCTTGCCTTTAATATTCATTCAGTGATTATCGCCATCTTGCATGGAATGTTCCTTTCCTTTTCAGACATTCATGCTCTTCCCAGACTTAGCACGAGAGTTCCCCAAAGTCGATTCTCGAAGCCATTTGTCTCCAGTTAAGGAAGTAGTATTCCGGTTTAGTAACTGAGAAATAGTCTATGCGACCTTTCAATCTCCCCAGTCTGAGATTCATAGAGCTTCTCACAAGTCATTTCTGAATGCCTAATTATTCCACAAACAAAACAAAAGGTAGGTACCCGTTTATATTTGAAATTGACCCAGACCTAATCTCCTCCTGGTTTTTTAAGTTTCATCCTTCTCTTCAACGGGCAGCGAACATCCATGAGAACACGAATGTGGATGAATGTTTTCTAGCCACTAGAGAAATTGTTTGGGCCGAACAAGATATGTGAACCAATATAATTACCAATGAGCACGAGGATTTTTTCAGAATGATAACTAGCAGGAACATCATGTATTTGAACCCTTATACAAGTTTCAAACAATTCCACCTTCAATGGGTTTTCATCATCCTTAAGTTGTTTCAAGAGTAGATGCTGATTAAATGTCAAGGACTGTTTCCAATCACCCAATTCATGTCCAAGTAATGGAAGAATTGAAATACAAAAACACCAATATCCTTAATACAGATTCTTTTAACCAATCTCCTAACCGACGCCATTGTGCTCTTCATAGAGACGAAATGGATAAGACGATCAATGAGAAACTGACCCACAAAGCAGTAATG
>CAVNYN010275520.1:0-13128 GCA_963692815.1 Nyctanthes arbor-tristis | reverse complement strand
TTTTTTTTTTTTTTTTTTTTTTTTTTTGTACTGAAGCATGAAAATACCAGGTGTTTCAACCATTTGAGAGCTGATTTTTGCCTCCAATATTGCTCATGCATGAGGATAATCTGATTTAATTTTGCATATGCTTGCTGCACTTTAGCTCAATCATCAGGAAGTTTACTTTGGTCATAAACTTTTTCATAGATAATGCTACAGATTCTGCCTCATGATACTTTACAAAAATGTTGCCAAAAACATCTTTATTCCACTCTTTCAAGTGTTTCTTTAATCTGATGAGTTTGTAATGAAATCCACCACTATAGTTCTAATCATCATCAACTTTATCCTTTATTCCACTGAATTAAATTGGAATAAGAATTTTTTTAGTGGTGCAAAAGATATATATCAAGAAATTCTTAGTTTGAGATCACCATCATCTTAATATCGTGTTAATCATTTCCACTATATATTCATCTAGTCCAAATGTGTCAAGTTAGACTTGCAATTCTTAGTTTGAGATCGCCGTCGATCTTAATTAACTTTTTATCACCCCACTTTATCGTCTCCACATTCGTTGAGGAGAATCGTTGAAAATTTGAGATAATAATCATAATTAAGTAGATAATAAAAATTAATCAAAGGCATGCTTCCCACCAAGAAAAAAGAAATGAAATAAACTCTTTAATGTGATAACTAATGCTTGATTAAATTGTTCGGTTGTCTCTGAATTAGAACAAGAGTTTGTACCAAATGATCAGATTGATGCTTGTACAGCAGTAATCTTTTGCTTTGCAAGAACTAAATGATGTTGGGAAATATATCACTTTTCCCCCCTTCCAATCCAAGTAAAATCCACGTAATCAAGCAGCGGAAACAAAAACAAAAATAAGCATAAAAAAGAGAAAATACAATATTTAACGTGGCTCGGTAAATCACTAACAACCACAGAAAAAGATCTTTTATTGATAAAGAAATTCCTCACAATCACGAGTTTTCTTTATCCTACCACTCTCTTCTTACACAAAACTAGAGCGCTCAATGTACGTCGTAATCAACTCGAGTACAACTCTCTCTCTCTGGTTGTCTTGCTTCCTATCTCTCTAAAACTAAAGTCCAATAATCAAACACATGGCTGCACTTTTTTCTGTTTCTGCCGTGACCTCTCTTACTCTCTCTGCCTTTTAGTATCTTTTTCGGCACGCACTTTTTAATTGCCCACGGATCGACATATATATAACAAAAATAATCCTTGCTGTTTTAATTAGACTAGGACTTGTTTCCTTATTTTCTTTTTTTTTTCTTGCACTCAAAGACAATCACAATTCACTTCACGAGCCCCTCGTCTTTAGCGATTAAATATTTTGAGTCAATTTCCAACATCTCCACTTTGACTCAAAATCTTCTACATCACGGCATATCATCAGCAATCATCTTGCACACCACTTTACTGGTAGGTGCCACTGTAGCCAAATCAAATTCAGTAAACATGAACCGTATTCAAAGACTCATCGAACCTGACCTTTCACTTTGACATCTTTAAACTACATTCTTCATTTTTCTTATGCTCTTCCGATCTACCTTGTCTTGGCTCTAGGAATGACAATGGGACGGGTATTACCCGATACCCGAGAGTATCTGCCCCGTTAAGTATCGGGGTGAAATTTCGCCCCGAAATCTTATAGGGCGGGGACAGGTTTTGGCTGCCCCATCCTGACCCGATCCGATACCCGGTCTCTCTTTTTTTTCCGAAAAAAATATTTTGTTCTCTATGAAATTTCGAATCTAGATACCAAAGATGAAACTGACATGAGACTTAGGATGGTTTTTCATATAGTTTTAATTCTATTTTTTTTATATTTTTTTAGTTATTTCTTAATGGGGCGAGTAACGGGTATTTTTTTTGTACCCGCCCTGAATCTCCACCGCCCCGTACCCGCCCCATACCCGATTGAATCGGGTACGGGGCGGGTATGGGGTGGGGGATTTCTTAACGGGGCGGGGACAGGGGAAGGCATACCCGCCCCGAATCGGGTACGGGGCGGGTACGGGGCGGGGGATTTCTTAATGGAGGGGGGACAGGGAAAGGCATACCCGTCCCGAACCCACCCCATTGCCATTCCTGCTTAGCTCCACCATAATCTCTGTCAATAGTAGAAGACTCCCCTCGGTGTGACTCCAATCTGGCAATTCCACTTGACATTGTCTTCCCTACTAGCTTATACAAATTACCAATCTTTTCAACTTTCATTACTTCTACTGAATTCTTCTTCATAGTCATTACACTGGCTTGAGCAGTATAGTCATAACTCAAAGTGTCTAGTGCTCCCAACGATATCAAACTTTACCTCAATCCTAGGTATGCAGAACACCTGTCAATCTTCTGACTACGCCATCAAACATTTTTACTTTCACAGTACCCGATCCCTTAACTTCATGCTTCTGATCATCAATCCCGTAAATATGACATTGATCACATGGTTTATAATTCTCAAACCATTCTCTATTTGGGCACATGTGATAAAAGCACGCACAGTCTAGAAACCAAACATTAGGTGGACTCTTATAATTAGCTATGCATGCAACATCAATGAAAAGATCAAGCTCCACCATATTCAAAGAATCTGTTGTTTCTGAAACCTCTTTACCCTTTCTTTTCGTTTTCAGATACTTTTTCAACTCATCACAATATCTTCTAATGTGATCCTTCTTGTGGCAGTAATAACACTTCACGTCCTCCCTTGGTCGAGATTGAGAACGACCCCTTTGACTATGATTTCTTCCTCGCGACTCACCTTTGCCACGACTTTCTTCAGATACTATAAGAATTCTGTTACTGTCTTTAACTTCAGTTGGTCTTTTCATGTTGACTGTCTCTAACAAAGTAATCGAAACCTCATTTAATGTCAAATGTAGATTTTGCAAGTTGCAACTAGTAGTGTGTCACCAGGTCTCATATGACTTAGGCAAGGATGACAATAAAATTATCCCCTTGTCTTCATCCTCAATCTTCACATCAACATTCAATAAGTCTAAAAATCAGTTATTGAATTTATTCAAGTGATCCCTAACATCCGTTGCCTCATCCATCTTCAATTCATATAACTTCTTCTTTAGGTACAACCTATTAGTTAGGGATTTTGACATATATAACTCTTTCAATGTATTCCATAATTTAGAAGGTGACTTCTCATTCATAACACTGTACTTTGTGTCGGGAGTAAGAGCCAATCTGATGGTACTAACTGTCTTTGTCTGCAATTCTTCTTAGTCAAAATCTTTCATGTCATTTGGCCTCTTATCTTTCAATGCCTTGTAAAGTCCCTGCTGCACGAGAAGATCTTCAACAGCACTATGCTAAATATTGAAGTTGTTTTTGCCATCGAACAACTCCCCCTCAAATTTAGGTACAGCCATTGTAGCCAATTTGATCCCAAAGTTTGAACCTTAAGCTATGATACCACTATTGAGAAATATACTACTTTTCCCCCTTCCAATCCAAGTAATTAAGCAGCGGAAACAAAAAACAAAAACAAACGTAAAAGAGAGAAAACACAATATTTAACGTGGCTAGTAAACCATCGACAACCACAGGAAGAGATTATTTATTGATAAAAAAATTCCTTATAATCACAAGTTTTCTTTATCCTACCACTCTCTTCCTACACAAATTAAAGCGCTCAATGTAGGCTGTAATCGACTCGCGTACAACTCTCTCTCTCTAGATTCTTGCTTCCTATCTCTCTAAAACCAAAGACCAATAATCAAACACATAGCTGCACTTTTTTTTCTTTCTGCCGTGACCTCTCTTACTCTCTCTGCCTTTAGTATCTTTTTCAGCTTGCACTTTTTAATTGCCCACAGATCGACATATATATATAATAAAAATAATCCTAGCTTAGTTTTACTTGTTTCCTTATTTTTCTTTTTCTTTTCTTGCACCCAAAGACAACCACAGTTTACTTCACGAGCCCATCGTCTTTAATAATTAATTATTTTGAGTCAATTCCCAGCAAATGATGTCTCAATGTTTTTACTGCATTATCATTTTCCACCTTTTCTTTTCTTCTCTCTTTTTTTTTAATTATTTTGCCACGTGTTAGGTCCATTTGCCAAGTTGACTAGAGGGGGATGCATCATTGGTAAAAGGAAAACGCAGAGTGGTCGTGTGGTAGACCAAGACACGAATACAACGTGATCTCTTTGACAACACTAATGATTATGGTCATAATGTTGGTTTGAGTGATAGTATTAATTGGGAAAACTATCTTGACTGTGAGAAGACTGCCCTGGTGCTGACACGGATTCAAAATCTGGAAAAAGAGGTCCAAACCGTGGTACCGCGCTGTCCCTACAAGTTCATCAAAGCGCGGGGAGTTATCAGTTTACTGAGACTAGTACTTCTAATTAAGAACTTGATTTAGTGTCATCGTAACATGATTCAATTTTAATTTGTAACACGATTCAGTTTTAATTTGTGTGTTTTAGGAAGACTAATATACTTATGTGCTTAATTTCTTTTGAATTTAGCTTAGCTTCAATTTGCGCTTAACCTCAAGTGATATTAGTGTGAATATCAAGCGATGCTTAGGTGGCCCTTACTTTTTATGGACCATGGTCCCTGAGAAAGTGAAGAAACATTTACTTGGGAAGTTTAAAGTATGTTCTTTTTGTGCATTTCATAAATTTCCATACTTGTTTACATGTTGTTTACATGTTCTATTGTGAAATAAGAGAGATATAAGTGGTCTGCATCTGCAGAACAAGATGTTGACAGAGTTTGGAATATAGTTTCGGCCAATCGGGTTAAAGACATATTTTTTACTGCCCGGAAAGCAAGAAAGGAATGGAAACTTGACATTGACGACATAGAGGGCCTAAGGAACCATGGACCTAATTAGTTTAGCGATGACAATTGGAATGCTTGTGTAGATATCTGGGTGAAGGAAGATTTTGGGCAAAGAAGGTAAAGACTGCAAGGGAAAACTGCACAATTCTGCAGAATGGGGAAACAAGGAAGCGGGTGGCTCCATCTCATTTCGTTTGCATGAACTCAACTAAAAAAACTCTTGTCTACTTTTATGCTTACTATGAGTGGATTCGTTACATATTTTTTGCCTTACTGATTGACGAACTCAAAATAAATCTTCCTACCCCTTTGCAATTTTTTGAGCGTACGCATAAAGGAAAGAAGGCAGAATATATGGAAGAAAAGTCCCAGCTTGTTATAGTAATCTCGACTTGCAATTTCTTTCTTTGCTTATTATTATTTCATAGAAGTAGAACTAAACTTTTTAATAAAAGTCATGGTGGATTTTGTGTTCTGGAGTTGCTTGTTAGGTCCATATACCTTTTTCTGTGTACTAATGTTTTGCTTGTAATTAATCAGGCAGTTAAGGTTTCTTTGCTACTGCAAGTCTAGGCATTTGGTTAATTGGGGGTGCTTTTGAACTTGAAGAAACACATATATTTAATAATAAATACGTGACTTATATACAAAGAACCGGTAAAAATTCATTAAACATAGACGTTTTGAGTTAAAAAATAGCAATCTCACTATTAATTGCAAATAGAGTATTATGTCCCAGAAAAGATTTTCAACTGATTCTGCAGGGCCATCACATGGCAAGCTCACTGCTCTCCTTTAAAAATATATTATGATAAGAACAGATCAAAATGTCGCAATGATATTTTGGCATAGGCTTACCTATGGAAAGATAGGCACTATGGAAAGATAAGCAATAAGCTTCATCACTTATTCATCAACATGCAAGATTCTGATTAGCCCAAGTATTAGATATATCAAACTATCCATAGTTGACTTAGCATAAGAAAAGAATTTTGGAAGATGAGAAATTATAAAAATCAGAAACTACAGTGTTGGGTGAAATTTTCAAAACCAGAACAAACAACTAATTTGACTTTTTTTTTTTTGGAGAAAAAAAACATTAGACTGTTTCAACTGCTTATTATCATATCTTGTTGATTGCTTTGTGCGATTTATATTTTTTAGGAAAAATATGACGCTGATGTGAGAAAATTAAATATGGTCCCGAGAGAATGCAGCCACTGGCCGGCCAAACAAAGGACGGCCGTACGGGCTAGGTACTTCAGTGGCTGCCTCACAAGTAGTTGGAATGGGATGTCGTTTTAAGCCAATCGAGTGCAGCCATGGAGAACTTGTAGACAACTTGCGAAGGGAAGTTGAAGCACTAAGAAAGAACAAAGCAGAAATTAAAGAGAAGAGACAAAAGGACAAAGAAGAGATGGAAGATAAAATGCAGACACGACTGAGAGAAATGAAGGAAAGAAGCAGTAAGCAATTGGAGGATATGAAGAAAGATATGCTTGCCATGTTTAATACTTCCGTAACGCGAAGTATTTTTCATACATTGTTGGGCTTCAGCGATGGAAGTTTCTGGTAGTGCGCTCTAAGGGGAAGTTGGCTTGTAACACAGTGGCTTATAGCGAGGAGGTTTCTAAGGGTAGTAAGTTGGTTTGTAACGGTAATGAGGAGGTTTGTATGGGTGATGAGCAACCGTACTTGCCACCAATAGGGAGAACACAGTGAGAAAAAGAAACCATACTTTGCTTTCCAAGACTGTCGTTGATGAAGAAGATACCAAAAGCTAGCTTAATTTCTCTCTTAATGGATATAATTCGGGCAACATCCTTAATCTGTGTTTATAGAGAGAAGAGGAAGTGTGCTCTTCCGATCTGTCAACGGTTTTTTGAATCTTTCAACTTCTAGCTTTGAATCTTTCAACTTCGAGAACTGAAGTAGAAAATTTTAGGCAATATTTTATGCATGCATAGTCAAAGCTCAAAGGGAAGCTTGTTGGCATAATTTCCTTAAATTTTACTATAATAATAATAATAATTTATTAGTGTTTCAAATTTTTATTCGTTGGACATTATTATTTTATTTGGTGGAATAAAAATTTGTCTAATGTATTATGTATGTTCGCCTATCATATAAGGAATAAGATTTTAAGGTTATTTTAAATGTTTTCCATCCAAAATGACAAGTTGTGCCATAGGCATAAGGAATTGGGAATTCGATATCAATTTTTTCCTTTTTTTTTTTTTTTTGTTATTTGGGGGTGGGGTGGGGAATATTGTATAAAAAAGAATAAATTGTAGAGACTAATTAAACGCGCTCGCTTACCTCTTAAAAAAATTATGTGATGAATTGTACTGTATATTTCAATTTGAGAATGTACTCAAGGACACAAACGTATCAATATATAATACCTTACTATTCATACATTTAAGAAACGGAAATACATCAAACTCATACATTGATTAAGTATCATCCTCCAAAGCTGGAAATTGTGCTCACATTTATTTATTAGCTAACAACACACATGACACACAACACTTTCGCATGGTATAAGGGACTTCAACACTTTCTTTATTTTTGGTTCTTCATACCTAGACAAGATATAGATGAGCAGAGTAAATCTTTGGAAGGTATTAATTTTCACAATATGGATTCGACCAACAAGGGGCTAGGCCGGGTCTATGGGTGAGTCGGCTTGCGATACGGTGGCTTGTAGTAAGGTGGTTTGCGGTAATAAGGAGGTTTGTAGTAAGGTGGTTTGCGGTAATAAGGAGGTTTGTATGGGTGGTGACGAGCAACCGCACTTGCCACCAATACGGCAAAGACCATGAGAAGAAGAAACCATGCTTTGGTTGCCAAGAGAGCCATTGATGAAGAAGAAGATACGAGTATGGTATAAGTCCCCCAAAAGCTAGCTTTCTCTCTAATGGATTTATTGGGCAAGATCACTACTTTGTATTTATAGAGAGAAGAGGAAGGTTAGGGACAACGGTTTTTGAATCTTTCAACTTTAAGAATTGAAGTAGAAATTTTCAGGCCATATTATATGCATGATGATATATTATTATATAATCAAAGAGAAGATAATTGGCATAATTTCCTTCAAATTTTATTATTATAATTTCTTATAATGTTTCAAATTTTAATTATTGGCTGGACGTTGTTTTATTTGGTGGGATAAAATTTTTGTTTAATATATTATGCTGTAAAATAATGAATAAGATCCTAAGGTTATTTTAAATGTTTTTAATCCAAAATGACAAGTAACGGCATAGGTGTACGGTATTAGGAATTAAATGTCCATTTTTTTTTTTCAATGCATAAAAAAGAATATCTTGCCAAGAGTAACAAGCTACAATACCTTTCAAAGTGAACACTTATGTGACGGAGTTATATGGACTTTTTATAACACAAGTTTGTGAAAAGGCGAATTGGCATAAAAACGTCCTCATCTTTATATACTCTTGTGTAGTTGGTCTCGACTAATGTACTTTTGGTGATTTTATTCTTGTCTTCATGTTTTATTTCATCCTTAGTGTTAAACTAATCCCTTTTAGAAGGGCATTTTTATCCGCTTAAAAAAAAGGTAAATAAATTACCAAAACAATTAGCATTATACCCTTGTGTTAAATAAATTAACACATAAAGAAACAAAAAGGAGAATAAACGGATTTTCTAGCAGTGGCAGTGGCTTTGGTGCAAACAATAATGACTAATCGGTAAAAGAATGGATAAGAAAATGGGTTAATTTCACAAATCATCCCCAACATTTAGGTTAAGAATCAGTTTTGTCCCCAATATTTTTTAGGACACCCCATAGCCCCTAACATTTGATAAATACACACAAATCATCCCTATTTCTACTGTTCCATGAAATTTTTAACAAAAAAAGATTATACCCTTAAACATTTTAAATTTTTTTAAAAATATTTAAAAATAATAAAAAAACCAAAAAACAACCCCCCCACCCAACCCAACCCAACCCAACCCAACCCAACCCAACCCAACCCAAGTCCCTCTCTCCTTCTACAATTCCGACAGCTGGAATCGACTATTCTGGCTGCCCAAAAGGGGGTGAATTCCCCCTTTTTACTGTTGGAAATAACCTCAAAATTGGGTGATTCACCCCCCATTTGTGCTGCCAGAAATGGTAACGATTTCACTGTCATTTGCGGCAGCATTTAAACTCACAAATGAGGGTGAATCTCCCCCATTCCGGCAGCGAAATGGGAGATTTACCCCCATTTGTGCTGCCAGAAATGTAAGAGATTTTGCTGCCACTTCCGGCAGCATTAGATCTCAAAAATGGGGGTGAATCCCCCCATTTTGCATTTTGCTACCAGAGCAGCAAAATGGGGGGATTCACTCCCCATTTTTGCTGCCGGAAATGGTAGCGAAATCGCTGCCATTTCCGGTAGTATTTCTCTCAAAAATTTGCCGGAGAGGGGTGGTTTTTAATTTTTTAATTATTTTAAACCTTTTTTAAAAAATTTTAAAAAGTTTTAGGGGTATAATTGTCTTTTTGTTAAAAATTTTGTGAAATAGTGTAAAAAGGGACGATTTGTGTGTATTTCTCAAAGATTGAGGGTTGTGATGTGTCTTAACAAAGGTTACGGATGAAATCGAGACTTAGCTCAAAGGTTGGGAGACGATTTGTGAAATTAACCCCAAGAAAATTGACAAAAGTACATAGAGAGGGACCTTTTGCCTCGATTACCCTTAATGAAAATTTCAGCGACAAAAATATTAGTAACCAAACTGTCATATCCTTACAGCAACGTTTTCATTGTTTTCAACTTTATGATTTTTTCAACTTTATGATCAGGTCAAATTGCAAGGAATTATGTATTCAAATTCAAAGTTATATATCTTTTAAAAAAAGAAAGAAAAAGAAAAAAGAAAATATATTATATTCCATTAGTTGAAAAATCGTTCATAGCATCCAAAAGACACAACGCCTTCTAACCAAGGAGGGCATCAAGTGCAAGATACATATATTAAGACTACTCAACAAGCAAATGTTGTTAGTTAAATGTTTAACTACCAAATTTTGTTTAGTTATGTATTATTATGTTTTTGTGTACTCATCTAAATTTACTTAAGACTTCAAAAGTTGGAAAGTTTTGTGATTTATTATGCGACAGTAGTTAAATGTTTATATATTGGGCAGGAGGTCCCAAGTTTGAATCACACTTACCCTCCCCTTTTTAAAAAAAAAAAAAGATTCAAAACTTTATTTTGATATTTTATCATGTTCTGCACATTTTAGAATTTCAAACCGGGTGGGTAGCATCTCCTTGAATAATGCTAATACTTATTACTGCCCGTTATACTAGTAGCAAACTTTTCGGTATATCAATATAAAATGTCCAATAAGGAAGGATATGTAATAATAATTTAGGAGGAGTTTCCATTTTGTTGCAAGCAAATTATATGATGATTATTATGCCTAATAACAACGTTATTCCAATGTTTATTTAGTCACTGAACTAATTATCATTTTTAATTGTTTTTGTTTCAGTAAATTAAGTCGATTTCTATGTCTTGCTCGATTACCACATTAAGTCCATCAAACAAATAATATGACTCTTTAATAATAGAATCAAGGAGTAAGATCGAGAGCCTAACAAAAACTACCACTCAGTGATGCGTTCATATTTAAAAAAAAATTTTGTGACTAAAATTAAAAGAAGATGATAACTTCGGGCCTTTGGTGGTGGTTGTCACTCAGAAAATTTTATGTTTTTATGATGTTTGGGGCATTATGTTTACAATACTCAATGCAAATAATCCAAAGGTTCTAATATTTTGCAAAGCTACCCGGGAAACCACTTCTTTTTTTTTTTTTTTTTTGGGCAGCTTCCGAAAACCCTAAATAATTATAAAATTAACTAATTTTTAATTAATTAAACAAAATATTGAAAAGAAAACAAATATTTTCAAACAATAGATTAATTAACCAGCTTGGAGTTGAGGTGATAGACGAGTCCGGAGTTTTATTACTTGTCTCCTTGGATTTATCTCATTTATAGAGTTCTAAGAAGTTAAAGTCTTATCACTTGTGAGATTGTCTTATCACTCCAATTGCTAGTCGTTGTTGTGCTAGGGTTAATGATGATGATGATACTCTGTTTTTATGAATAAGTGCTCGGTTTTGCTTTTGTAGCTTGCTTTTCCAAGTTGATTATTTATTATTCTCTTATTCCAGTTTGACGCTTGATCGCTATTAAATTAAGTCTTGTGGTTCATGTAGCTTTAGAGAGATTCATCAAAAATATAGCACATGGTAATGAACGACGTATAGTCCTATAATAGATAGAGATACTATTACGCTATATGAAATCGCTAAAAAATAATTATTGTGTATTAATGTGTACCATATGTTAGAAGGTTAATTAGAGATAATTGATCTTATATATGTATAGTTATAAATTTTGATGACCATCAAGTGAGGCTTCTGAGTATAATATTGGATTATTGATTTTCAGCCCTGAGTACCAAGAGTTAATCATATGAACGGTGGTGGATTTGGGAATCATAATACTTTTGTAAATTCATATTTTCTTTTAGGATTTGTGAATAATTTTATTTGTTTTCTTAGCTAGCTTTTATTTTCCTTTAAAATTCCGATCTATCAAATTTTATTTTGTGTTTTTTATTTAAAGCCGAGAGCAACTAGAGTGAATTTAGTAGATTCAGTCTTCTTGGGATTCGACAGTTCTATATTAACGATCCATACACTTGCGGGATAAAATCGACAACACATTACAATAAAAAATAAAAACAACCAGCTGCCAAGTGTGTATATATTTTACGCTTCAACTGGGGAAACAAATGTATATCAATATATATATATATATAAAGAAACATTGTTATTCATACATATATGATATATGAGAAGCGGAAATACATCAAACCATACATTCCTCCAAAGCTGGAAATTCTGCTCATATTTATTCATTATTAGCTAACAACACACATGACACACAACATCTTCCCATGCTATATGCTGGGGATTTATTTTTTGTTCTTCAAGCCTAGACTAGATATGGATGATTGGAGCCGAGTATATATTTTTCATTATACGGATCGAATAACAAGGGACTGGCCCGCTTTATGGGGGAGTCGGCTTGTAATATGGTGGCTTGTAGTAGTGAGGGGGTTTGTAATAAGGTGGTTTGTAAGGGTAATGAGGAGGTTTGTATGGGTAATAAGGTGGTTTGTAAGGGTAGTGATGAGGAGGTTTGTGTGGGTAATATGGTGGTTTGTATGGGTAATGATGAGGAGGTTTGTATGGGTGACCATGAGCAACCGTACTTGCCACCAATACGGCCAAGACGGCGAGAAAAAGAAACCATACTTTGCTTTTCAAGATGAGAGCCATTGATGAAGAAAATACCAAAAGCTAGCTTAATTTGTCTCTAATGGATATAATTCGGGCAACATCATTAATCTGTATTTATAGAGAAAAGGGGAGGTTTTTGAATCTTTCAACTTTGAGAACTGAAGTAGAAAATTTTAGGCAATATTATTATATGCATGCATGCAAAGTCAAAAGGGAAGCTCGTTAGGAATGACAATTTTGTACCCATTACCCGATACCCGCAGAGACCTATCTCGTTAAGTATTGGGATCATTAAGTATTGGGATGGGTACGAAGCGAAATTCTTCACCCCCAATTTGAAGGAATGATAAAAAATTCTCAAAAGCATTTCTATGTTTTTGAAACAATCTTTTAAATTTCTATTTTATGTTTTAAGTTTTTATGTCTTAATGTTTTGGATTACAAATTCCCTATGCTTGCTACTACTTTTTGATGCAGGAAATAGTGTTTTGAGCTTTGAGCCTTTGACATTCCTACTCGTTGGCATAATTAATTTCCTTAAATTTTATTATGATATATAATTTGTTAGTGTTTCAAATTTTATTGATTGGACATTATTTTATTTGGTAATTTTGGTCAAACGTGTTTGCCTATCATATAAGGAATAAGATTTTAAGGTTATTTTAAATGTTTTTCATCGAAAATGACAAGTTGTGCCATGTATTGGTATAAGGTATTAGGAATTTGATATCGACTTTTATTTTTTTATTTTTATTTTTGGGGGGGCTGGGGTTTGGGGGGATGAGGGGGCCAATACTGTATAGAAAAGAATAACTTGTATAGACTAATTAAATGCGCTACTTACCTCTTAAAAAAATCATGTGACGAAGTTGTATGGACTTTTTATAACACAAGTTTGTGAAAAGGGTAATTCATCTTCAGAAACTCTTGTTAGGTGGTATGTACTAATGTATTTTTG
>CAVNYN010275516.1:0-12833 GCA_963692815.1 Nyctanthes arbor-tristis | reverse complement strand
ATACAAAGACCAATCCGGTTCACCCCGCCCACTTCTGGCGGGGTGAACCGGATTGGTCTTTGTATGCCTCCTCAATTTGTATCTTTTTCTTTTTTTTTTTTTTTAAGAAAACCACGTAGTGGTCAATTTATTAATGAAGCAAACAAGTATAAGACTCAAGCTTTCAGATAAGAACCCAAAATAGACACACAGACCCACAAGGCCCCCCATCCCCCAAACAAAAAAAAAAAAGGAAAAAAGAAAAAAAAAAAAAGAAGTGCAACACATCAAAGATCCGAAAGTCTTAAACCCAAAACAGGCCTCA
Source organism: Nyctanthes arbor-tristis (assembly GCA_963692815.1). Classification (NCBI taxonomy): domain Eukaryota; kingdom Viridiplantae; phylum Streptophyta; class Magnoliopsida; order Lamiales; family Oleaceae; genus Nyctanthes; species Nyctanthes arbor-tristis. Next base: position 12,529 of record CAVNYN010275516.1, on the reverse strand, counting down.
AATTGTATCTTCAAAATCTCTTTCGAACATAGGCCGTTTACACACTTCTCTCAACCTTTTCTAGCTTTGAAGGCTCCAACTTTTTGAAGTCATTTTATTAATTTCAATCTCAATCTCCTCAATTTCCTCACAATTAACCCCAAACCCAAAAGAAAAAAAACGAAAAAAGAAAAAAGAAAGAAATTCTCCTACTTTTCAGGAATGGCGACCATTGCTGGATGGGTTCGCTAAAAAAGATGTATTTTTCCTTCCCCCCCCCCTTTTATTTTGCTTTTTTTGGGGTTAGTTTCTTTATCTAATTTAATAATATAATGGTAAAATTGTTATTTCATTAAAATTTAACAAAAAAGTGGATAAAAACTATCTCAAAGGACCCTTTATGTGAATTTTTGAAAAGTTAGAAACTTAAGGCATTGAAACAAAAGGATAGAGATGAATTCGCTACATTTTACAAAGATTGGGAACCTTTTGCAAAATTTACCCATTATCAAATCTCCTTTTTATCGTGCCGCCCATTGTTTTACAATTTTATTTTATTTTGTTTTATATATGATCATACATATTATTATAGTTTGTGTGTTTTAAGCTAATTTTAATTTTAATGCGTTCAGGAAGTTGAACTAAGGTGTTAAAATAATGATTTAGTCATATTCAACAATTATTATGTGAATTCCTTCACAAAAAAAAAAAAAAAAACCAACAACAACAATTATTATGGGAATATATATCAAGTCACATGAATGTATCAAAGTTATTGTAACTCTTTTTCTTTTTCTTTTTCATATTTTTTCAAAAACATTTTGAGGGTCATACTCATAGGGATGGAGAGTAAATTAAATTTTCCAAATTATGAAGTACGAATTCACAAATGCGAGCTCTAACAGATTTTTAGCCCCCTCCCAAAAAAAAGGACAGAAAAGAAAACTGTTACATTAATTTAATTTCTCTTGTATAGATTTTCTAAAGAAAATAATATTTGTCTGTTCAATTCTTCATAATTTATCATTGAAACATAGAAAATGTTATTTGTAGGCAATTCTTTACAAAATGTTTTGCAAAATAATTTGATTTTACCATATTATCTCATGTATTATCTGATTAAGGAAAAATAATTTAAGGATATAATGATGAATTTGCCTTATATTTTGTAAAAAGATTTCATAAACATTTTCTTATAAATAATGCAACTCTAAAATTTGGGTAATTTACAGTTACCGTCTCCAACCTTTCAACTTTCAATAGATTACGTTCTCAATCTTTAATTTTACTCCTGAGGTCTCCAACCTTTCCCAAAATCCACAGTCAGGTCCTTATGGACGAAAACCGTCTAATTTAGACATTAGTCAACACTTTGACTAAGAGTAATTTTGGTAAAATACAGAAAATGAATATTTTAATTTAAAAAATAAAAATAAATTAAAAAAAAAGAGAAGAAAAAAGATGGGGAGACTCCCCCACCCTGTTGCCATTTCGCCAGTCAAAGGGCTACTGGAAATGACAGCAGTGGCCCCTTATTATTAGGGAATCAGGGGGTGCGTAACCTCTTCTTAAGAATTTTTCACTTGGGGAAGTCTCTCCCTGCTGCCATTTTTGGCAGGCAGCAGCCCTTTGGTTATCTGAAATGGCACCAGGGTGGGGGAGTACCCTACCCCTTTTTTTTTTAAATTTATTTATATCTGACCAAAATTGCCCTTAGTCAAAGTGTTGACTAACATCTAAATTAGACGGTTGGTTTCCTTCTATAAGGACCTGACTGAGGATTTTGAAAAAGATCTGACATCCAGAAATAAAATTAAAGATTAAAAACGTAATCTATTAAAAGTTGAAAGGATATGAACAGTAGCTATAAATTACGCCTGAAATTTTTATAATTCGTAGGCCATTATAGATGCTCTAAGTGCACAAGTCTAACCACATCCACATTCAAAAGTGGGAGAAAAAGAGATAAAATTGACAGAAGTTTTCTTTTATTTTTATTGAGGTAGCTTGGTAAACTACATCCCAGTGGGAGAAATGACAAGGCACTAGATAGGTAGCACAATTATACTATCATACACCTATATAGCGTGTATTTATATATTTAAATACATATGAGTTCCTCATACGGTCCGACCATGGAAATAAGGCCGGGTAAGAAGCCCGGTCTTTAATCACAGACTGACACACACCACATGACAGCATCTCATTAAAAACCAGGCTCCATAAGAAACTCTGCCATGGTTCCTTAGAAATTTCCATTTCTCATATGACATATATCTAAGCACGCTATATGAACGTATAGCACTATAATATTATCATACGTATATCGCCTTATTATTTCTCTCATTTTCGAGACATCCTAATTAGGAGGAAATTTTTTTCAGACAAAATAGTAGCGTGGGATTGAAGGTGTGCCCAATGTGCAAAATGGCTGACGCAACATCATGACCCCCTTTGAACAATTTCATGTTGGGGAATGTTTCAAGGAATGTGCCGTTTGTAGGTTTTACTTATAAAATTCAGTGATTTTACTATCTTATTTCTACATATAATGCCATCATAAAAACATAATTTAAAGATAAGATAGTGAAATTATCTTATTTTATAAGTGATTTTATGAAAACTTTCCTACAAATAGCACAACTTTTAGCCACAAAGGTCTCATGTCTCATGTTTTTAGTTTAGTTGGTTTGATTTAGATTTTTTAAAATCAATTCTCTAAAGAGAAATGCTATTTGTATATAAAAAGTGTACAATTTTTGTACATAAATACTTGAATTTATCCACACTCCTAAGAAGTTGTTATTTCAATGAAGATGTGGCAAATGACATTTAAGTAAATACAAAGGGATGTGTACAAATGTTGTACACCTTGTGTGTATAAATATCATTTTCTTCATTCTCTATCAATCTCATTTTCAGTCACACATTTATTATCCATTAAAATAATCTTACACGTAAATTCATAATCTTGCGTGCTTGATTGTTAACTAATCTAAAGACTATTGTGATAAGTAAACTTAAAGAATAACTACCGTTGAGCACAATTTGGGAATCATATAGTTGGGGATAATGACTTGAATCAGATCAAACAATCTGGTAAAGAGGTAATTTTATTATTAGGAAGCCCCCTTAGTCTAATAATAACAATAATGATGATGATGATGATGATGATGATGATGATGATGATGATGATGACACAATAACAACAATAGAAGTAGTAGTAGTTTTGAATTTCGTATTATTTACATTTTATAGAATTTATTGGAATTAATATTTTATATAAGCTAGCTTGACATTAGTTTTTGATACATGAGTCGCACCCTCTTACTAATTGGCTAGCCAATGCAATAATTTGCCACTTGATTAATAGGTAACAATGAGGGCGAACATGTAGTAATAAAAGACAATGCCTTTTTTTTTTTTAAATTAATCAGCTACCACAATAATTTATCTGATTGACTTGTAAGTGATTTTTTTTTTTTGGCCATTCCATGCACGTTGTTTAATTTATTTTAAGTATTTAAACCAAAAATTCGGTTTTGATTTTAGTGTAGTGTTCTTTATTTTGAAACCGATCATATTCGATAAAGTTACGCTGCTAAATATAAAGAAGAAGATGATGGTGATAAATTAATAGAAAAATATTGGAAGTAGAAGAAATGATTATAAAACTGTGAAAACAACAATAAAGCTTCCATTCAAAAATAAAGTAAATAATAAAGATAAAAAATAATAGTCGAACTATTAAATTCTACTATAAATTTTAAAAGAAATAAGCCTCAAAACATTAGTCTAATACAGGCAAAAGGTTTTCGGTTTTGCTTTCACTTTTATTCAAGAAAAATTGAACGATTTCAATTTCTTGTCCATTCAGTTTGATTAATTCGGTTTCGATTATTTTATCCACCCTTGTTGTTTCTATTACATACTCCAATACAAACACGTAATATATATAATATTACATTTTATACTGAAAATAATAAATTTAAAATATTATATAAGCATGTAGCATATTTTTAAAGAAATAATAATAGATAACCTATAAAAATTAATTTCTGAATCATATCCATTTGTAGAATGACTTGAAGGATGTATTTATTCTGAATTTATTGTTACCTGCACACGATAAGAATTGTAATAATTATTTTCAAATTTTACTCATCTTTCTTCGGTCCTTCTAAGAAGATAGATCTGTCTTCAGGGTTTGGAGACAGATCTGTCTATAAGGCTGCATGGAGGTACCATGCGGCCGCATGAGCCTCGATATGGGGCCACACCCGGCCGCACGGTGTGGCGACACATTGAGGCCCATGTGGCCGTATGGACAAATCTATCGCTGAACTCCGGAGACAGATCTGTCTTCTTAGAAAATTGACATCTTTCTCGTTTATGCTCCCCATTTTTTTTCCATATATTACTGTAAAGCTGCAAAATACCTCCCACTATCCCACATTCCCAATGGTACTAGAGATTTTTTTCTTTTTCTTTTTTTTCGTTTTTTTGTGAAAAAAAGGTTGCATTCATTCGTCAGAAATTGCTCCTATCAATATAGAAGCCTAAAAGCATAGGCACACAGTCTGTCCATACAACGTCAACATCATAAATCACAGGTATATGTTGCTAACATGTAGGTCATCCTATTATTCTTTTGAGAAATATGACAACACGTACCACAATTGGCAAGCTCTAGGAAGCTCCTAATATTATTAAAAACCAGTTGGGATAACGGCGACAAACTCTCGGTGCAAATAATCCCTTTGACAACCCTAAGGGCATCAAGCTCGACCCTTGCAAGTGGCCAATGGAACTAGAGTTTAAGCAGAAAGAAAAAAAGAAAATCCGACTTGCACCAAATCTAAAAAAATATCTACCTTGAAATCTGAAATCTGTGTTCTTTTTCTTGAGTATTAATCAGATCGAATTACTCTCATATCATATTAAAACTTTAAGGTTCTATTTTGAAAAATCAGCCTTATTAATTAGAGTAACCTAAGACTTTACAAGTTGGTTCTTTATTTCATAACTATTACTCAATGTGGGACTCTTCCTTAACAAGAAGGTGAAATGTGATCGGTTCATCTCCAATCTGCCCTACAAATGGTATCAATTTATTTTTGTAGGGTGATAACGGTTTTGATCAATGCACACTATGAACCCGCTTAATTGCTATTAGTAATTGGCACGACAACCCGCGAATCTATCACGTGATATATTTTTTTTAAAGGGAAAAAAATCAAATGTCCCTTGCTATGCCACATGTTCTCATTTTCTTGCTACATGTCAACGGATTGATATGATAATTTACCGATGTGTTGACAAGAGAGCATAATTGAGTGTAAAGGACATAGAGAAGGGACGGGGTGTAAAAGGAAAATAACTCTAGATGTCATGTTATTTGTTCTTGTTATATACTAGAAATGATCTAGCACAAGATGTTTGGTGTTGTAATGATACTAAACAATGATGATATAGAATATCAGGTATTGATTTAAGTTTTACCCATATAAATTATATCACTAAATAATATTATATCACACCATCTATTTGGTGCAAGATTATTTCTATGTCATATGCGGGATGTTTGAAATTGTTTATGTTGTAAGTTATTATCCTCGCATATCTCGGAAGCCGTTCCTATCACTCTATACTTAAATCTTTTAGAAAAATCATTAAAAGTTACATATAAGTAAATCTTACTATCATCACCATCATCATCATCATCATCATCATCATCCAACAACTGACTTAAGTTATAACTACTGTTCTAATTTTAGTTCAAATTTCTCTACATATGTATAGAAGCATTAGAAACATCTAATGTTGAGACATAATTGAGAAGTGAAAGAAGAACTCAACTTTTCACGTGTCTTTATTATCGACAACATGTGTGTGAGTTATAAGGGTTATTTTCACTCTAGGTCCCCAATCTTTTAATTTTATATCAATTTTGTTCTTTTTTTTTAAGGCCTGCTAAGTCGCCAACCTTTCATTTATTATCACATTAGGCCCCCAACGTCACTTTTCATCCCTAATCTTTCAATTTTCACTATTAGTCCTTATCCAAATTACTATTATGCCCTTACTTCTTTATTTCCACTATCGGTCCCCAACCTTTTTATTTTTATATGATTTTATCTCCATTATTTTTTAGGCATATAGGACCTCTAACATTTCATTTGTTGTTGCATTACATAGCTAATAACATCTTCTAACCTCAACCTTTCAATCATTAATTTTAATTCATATTAAAATTACTATTATACCTTTAATTATTTAAATTAAAAATATAGAACTATATAAAATAAGAACTCTACACATCTTAACTCGTAGTGATAACAAAAAATTCAATATGCACCAAACTTGATAGATACCTAATTTGCGTAAAAGTTTATGATCTGAGATTCGATATAACATATTGGATTGGATTTTTTGATTCCTCATATATCACATAGTGGACGTGGATCAGGGTGGATAAAAAAATCAATTTTAATTTACAAAAATGAAACTGAATCTTAATGTGCTAATTCTAATTTTTTGTGGATCCACAATTTGTAGATAAGATCTAATTGAGATTAATAATAAATCGAGGGTAAATTAAAGTGAAAATCACAAGAAGAGATAAGAAATGAAAGTAGACTAAAGTATCATGACTATGTTTACTTTTAATAAATCAAAAATCAATTTTTTCGGGTGGATCTACGCAATTCGTATCTGCCACACTGATATTTAGATTGATAAATATCTTCAACGCGAATTTGATTTCTATCGAGACCGTTATAGATCGATTTTTTTACTATAATTATTTCCGATTCTAATTGTTGCGATTTGGTTGTGTTGGAGTGAGTTAGGTGTAATTAAGCCTATTTTATATTATTCTTTATTTTTTATTTAAATAATTAATAGTATCAATAGTAAAAATTAAAATATTATGTATGAAAAGTGTTAACGGTGATATAACACAACAAAATATGAAAGATTGGAGCTCCTATACATCGAAAAAAATAACGGGGACAAAATCGTATAAAAACAAAAACGTTGGGGGACCTATAGTGAAAATAAAAAAGTAAGGGCATAATAGTAATTTGGTTGAGGGCTAATAGTGAAAATTGAAAAGTTAGGGATGAAAAGTGCAAAAATTCTAGGGAGAGGAGTAGGGAGAGTACTCTCTTACTTGGCCCCCTGATTGGGGGGAATCAGGGCAGGGGGCCAAATAAGGGAGTACTCTCCCTAAGGGAAGACCACTCTTCTCCCTAGAATGACTCATGAAAAGTGATATTAGGGACCTAATGCGATAATAAATGAAAAATTAGAGACTTAGCGGGCTCAAAAAAAAGAATGGGGAAAAAATTGGTAAAAATTAAAAGGTTGGGGATCTAAAGTGAAAATAACCTGAGTTATAATTGAATGCCAAATAAACCCTAAGTTAGTCAACTACTTCTTTCTTTCCTTTTTTTTTTCTTTTTCTTTTTCTTTCTTTCCTTTATTTTTTTTTTTTTTTTGAGTACATGATAATGAGAGTACGAACTGTGACTCAAACCCGAGTCAACTAGTCCGGTGCAGAGGTCTTTTTACTGTTAAGACAAACCCCTTTAACTGGTCAACTATTTCTATTGTTATCGATTTCGTGGAACCCACAATTATCTTCCATTTATTGTTTAGACATTTCATCAGTGTTTTACCACTATTATCCACTAAAGTGTGTTTGATTCTATTATTCTCATTATAGTTTTGAATTATAATGGAGAAATTCTAATGAGGTTAAACGATGAAGCTTTAATAAATACGTAAAACAAGAACTTATTATTAAATAATTGTCAAGTCAGTAGTAGATAAAATTATAACGAAGAAAAGAAGAAGATAAATATGATATTTGTAGTGTGTAGATAAATTATGCATAATATAATAGTCATCAATCACTAAAAGTGGGAAGATCACATGAGATGGTGATGGACCATGTTTGTTCCCATTCAACTTAAATAATACCCAGGTTGGAGAACTTCCATTGTCACCATGTACAAATGCAAGCCAAACCCAACAAATTAGGGCCCACCCCTAAACACTTTTAGCTTGAATCATGACTTTTAGCAACATAAGATCATGGTCCAAATACAAGTCCTATAATTCTGTGATTTCAATTCCTAAAATGCTCTTGAGCCCCAAAAGACCCTATTAAACTAAAGCAAATGATGAGACTAGCTAAGCTGATATTCAACGCGGGATCGACAACAAGAATCCCTTTCCTCGACTTTGCCTATCTATCTCTTACAATCAGCATAAGAGTAACCGAGAGGAGGCGCAAAAATTTAAAAAAAGAAAAAATCCGGTTTAGCTTTTACATTCGATTGAGATGAGAGAGGGAGAGAGAGTAAGTGAGAGGGTTAGCCCTAAACCTAAAGACATAAATCAAGATAAATGCCTTAGTAAGAAAATGTACAAAGTAGACACTGGTGTACCAAATATTAACAGTACCCAACAGGGAATTAATGCAGAAGAGAAGAGTAAGAGGGCAAGAAGAGAAGAAATAAAGGAGGTCCAGTTCACCTACAACTGCAGGCTCAGGGGTTCCTTGGAGTAGCAATAAAGACTCTGGCATTGCTGCATCTTCTCACCCTCCAAAATCCCCAATCTTGTAAAGAAGAAAATTTGACAGATTTATAGCCCAAAAAGTGGTGAATTTTTTTTGCTTATGTTTCAAGAACATGGGTCATGGATTTCAGATTCTCCACATGAACTTCATCATCACCACCATCATCTTTCTCATTCTCTTATCTTTTCTTTGCTGTACCCTCAATTTTTTGGTTGTAAAAGCCTCTTTCAATGCAGTTGAGTACTACTCAGAGACAAATGGGAGGGCTGCATTTGTAGAAACTCACATTGACAAGGTCTCAGGACTGGATGGAGATGAGGATCTCAAGGCATTGATTCTTAAGAAATTGAGAGTTCTATTGGGGATTAAGCATTTCAGCAGAAGAAAACCAGATCATGCCTATCCACTGAAACCAGCACCGGCCCCCGCACCCTCCGTGCCAGCTCCTTCACCATTGCTACACAGGCACGGGCATCATCGTCTGCCTTGGCATCACCGTCATCATCCGAACCCTGTCGCCCACAAGATAGAAAAGAATGATAAAGGCTCATCAACTAGAGCTCTGACAGCTGTTCTTGTTTCTGTTGGAGTTACCTCTGCCATAATATGTGCCATTGGATTCTTGTGGGGCTGTAAAAAACTTAGAAGACAAAGGAAGAGATCAGTTATAAGGACTATATCTTTACCAGGAACCAGAGGTCAGTCACACTATATGAGTTCACAGAGCAATGTGAAAAAGGTAAGTTCTGATCCAGGCCCTGATCTTTTTTACCTGAATTCTTTAGAAACTGCACTACAGTCGGAAAAATGTTGCGTGAAACTAATTCCGGACACGGAAAGTACGATAAATTGTAGAGGGCAAGAGAGGGAAGAACCAGTTAATGAAGTGTTAAGATCAGAATGTGAGAATGATAGTTCTGTGGATGTTGGAGAAATAACCACTGCTTGTGAAATTTCTAAGTATCAAGTCCATGGCTGTAGCTCTTCTTCATGTTGTGAGAAAGTGATTCCCGAGGAAGTTCATTCGGTCGATGATAAATTTATTCGGGACGAAGCTAATTCGTCTGATGATGAATCTTTCCATTCTATGTGTGGTTCACATTCATCTAATGCTAGGCTTTCTACTGCCTCAGCTGGTAGTTTCAGTGACACCTTAGAAGTTTTCTCCCAAAATGAAGTAAATGGTTCACATTGTCCTTTAGACACTACCACTAATAGTACAGAGGCACAAATACAAATTTCCAATTTACAATCACAAGTTCCACCTCCGCCACCACCTCCTCCGCCTCCACCGCCACCCCCACCTCCTCCACCCGCCAAACTTACTTCTCCTATCAAGTCTATCCCTTCAACAAAGTGGGCTTCGAATCTTTCAAGCTCATCCACATTGTCAAATGATGATTGTCCTAAGAATACCGTTTCATCATCTGAATCAGAAAAATCCCGAGATACGAATCCTCCCATAGCTCCAAAAGGAATTCCTCCCCCGCCATGCCCTCCACCTTTCCCAAAAGGAAATGTCAACTCGCTCAAAGTCCCACCACCTGCCCCATCTCAGCTCAAGCAAAACCCGCCGTTGGGGAGATCGGAAGCTCCATTGCCCAAGCTTAAACCACTTCATTGGGACAAAGTTAGAGCTGCAACAAATCGTTTGACAGTATGGGACAAGCTGCGATCAAGTTCATTCGAGTAAGATGTTTTATCCTCTCCAGTATAGAAATGATTTTCTTGCCCTTTACTACTGGTTAATGATTGTGAAATCTTTCCAAGGTTTGATGAAGAAATGATTGAGTCACTTTTCGGTTACAACCTCCAAAATACGATGAAAAATGATGAAGTTAGAAGTAAAACCCCGTCTCCAACTAACCATGTCTTGGAGCCTAAGAGACTTCAGAACATAACCATACTTTCAAAAGCCTTGAATGTTTCCACAGAGCAAGTATTTGAAGCACTAATTCAAGGTAACTAGTAGCTGATTTGTCCTAGATTTCACATCCATTTTGCAGATTTCTTAATTATTTTCCAAACAGGGAATGGCTTGTCATTGCAAGATCTAGAGGCACTTGCAAAAATGGTGCCTACGGACGAAGAGGAAGCTAAGCTTGCGAACTTCAAAGGAGATATCAATGAATTGGGATCGGCAGAGAAGTTAGTCAAGGCAATGCTCATGGTACCGTTCGCATTTTCAAGAATTGAGGCCATGCTCTACCGAGAAACGTTTGAGGACGAAGTTCTCCATCTCCAAAAGTCCTTCTCAATGCTTGAGGTAAAAACCGCAAAATCAAACAATTCTGCGCAATCAAGAACTTTAATCTTCTAAGAATTACCACTTGGTGAAATCTTATCAGGAGGCTTGCAAGGAACTGAGATCAAGTCGTCTCTTCCTGAAACTCCTCGAGGCAGTGCTTAAAACCGGAAACAGGATGAACGTTGGAACAATACGAGGAGGAGCAGCGGCTTTCAAACTAGACGCCCTTCTTAAGCTAGCTGATGTGAAGGGAACAGATGGAAAGACAACACTTCTCCATTTTGTCGTCCAAGAAATTATTCGATCAGAAGGATTCCGAGTATCAGAGAGCATCATGGGCACTATCAACCGGAGAAGCAAGAGCTCAAGCGTCGAAGACAAGGAAGAAAATTACAGGAGAATGGGTCTAGATCTTGTATCAGGCTTAAGCACTGAACTATGCAATGTAAAGAAGATGGCTACCATAGATTTGGATGTTCTTGCAAGCTCGGTATCGAATTTATCTGATGGAATGAGTAAGCTGCAAAATCTATTGCCCAAGATTCTGAAGGCAGAGGGGGGAAATGGCAACTTTGCAAACTCAATGAGATCATTCTTGAAACACGCTGAAACAAAGTTAAAGGAATTGCAAGAAGATGAGAATGAAGTTCTATTACATGTGAGACAAATGACAGAATACTTCCATGGAGATGTGAGCAAAGATGAATCAAATCCACTTAGGATTTTCATAATTGTAAGAGATTTTCTGAACATGTTAGATAATGTGTGTAAAGAGCTTAAGAGTTCAAAACAAGCGCGTAGTCCTAATCCTCTTGCTCCATTTAGATAGATTAGAAGGATTTATTAGTCTATAGTTTCTCTCAAGTCTCACAATACTTAGCTGAAATTTGTGTAACATCTTCTAAATTCGAATGGGAATTGGCTCTATTGAGTGTTAATGTGTAGCAACTTCAAGAAGGTATGAATGTTAAGCTAATCTTTAACTCAATTATTAGTTCATTTTTACTTTCAGGTTCCCGTAGAGAAGAACGTAGTCGTTGTGTGTTAATTACCCTTTCCTTTTACTTCTTGCAGCAAATGCTGAGGAATCTCAGAATATGACAAAACTTAGAACAGCCAAACAAGTTTCTTTTATCTTAACAAAGCAAGGAATATGAATCAATTCTTTTTATTAACTTCCTTCACCGTTGTTTACGCCATCAAAGAACTCCCATGGATTGCAAGCCTATTGTATTTCTCTTATTAGGTCTCTCAGCATCATTCATCTTTCTGCTTCCGGATTTTCGAAGAAAAAAAACCGACAAGTCTCCACGGAGAAACTAAAGATCGTCAATGAAACTCTGCATGAAGCTGAAGAAAGAGTAATAAGGTATGAAGAAAGACATGACCAAATCCTTAGCCAAATTTGCTCGTATTATATGGTAAACGAGAAGCTAGAAGAGGCCCTCCTGGGGGCTCGAGATGCCATGAACGAGGCCTCGGAGTTCTCTATTGGTCTTCGAAAATTGCAAATGGAAATCATTAGCTCCTTCCCCTGACTTACAAGTACTCATGTAACATAGTTGTGTATGTATGTTTAGCAAAAAATATATATATATATATATATATATACGTAGCCACTCATAAATCATAAAATTTTTATATAGATCATCATCAGTATCTTTTCTATAGTTTTATTCGATCTTGTACCATGTTGAAAATCCAACATCGGA